>UESW01001387.1:459093-482046 GCA_900491605.1 Calamus simplicifolius | reverse complement strand
GTAATTCCGCAAAAGAAATTTGGGATAGGTTGGAAATACACATGAAGGAACAAACCAAGTAAAAGAATCAAAGATAAATATTTTGGTTCATAAATATGAATTATTTACTATGGAACAAAATGAAACCATCACATGCATGTTCACTAGATTCACTGATATTGTGAATGGTTTGAAAAGTCTTGGAAAAGTTTATACTAATCTGAGCTTGTTCGCAAAATCCTTAGGTCACTTCCAAGGACTTGGGAAGCCAAGGTGACCGCCATACAAGAAGCCAAAGATCTGAACATCCTACCATTGGAAGAGCTTCTTGGTTCGCTGATGACTCATGAGCTTCAAGTTAAACAACATGTCAATGAGGATGAGTCAAGAAAGAAGAAGACCATCGCCCTCAAAGCTGCGGAAAAGGAAATAAGCAGCAGCGATGATGAAGAGGATGATGATGATGAGACAGCCCTCCTTGCAAGGAAATTCAAGAAATTTATGCAAAGAAGGAGGCCCTTCCACAAAAAGAGATTTGTTTCAAAAATGGAAGGAGAAAAGAAAAGGATAAGAAAAAGGAAAAGGACAAAGAGAAAGAGCCCTTAGTATGCTATGAATGTAAAAAACCAGGGCATTTTAGATATGACTGTCCTTTACTTAAGAAGGCCTACAAGAAAAAGAAAAAGGCATACATGGCAACTTGGACTGATAGTGAAGAGTCTTCTTCCGAAGAAGAAGAACAAAAAGAAGTTGCTAATATCTGCTTCATGGCCAACGACGACGACAACGACAATGAGGTAAGTTCTGAAACCTCAAATGATGAATTTACATTTGATGAAATGTTTGAAGCTTTCAATGAACTTATGATTGATTTTAAATCCTTGAAAAAGAAGTATAAGTTTTTGAAAAATGAATATTAGTTTAGCTAAAAGTAAAAATGAATTAGCTTTAGAAGTTAAGAACTTAACTAATGAAAAAGAAGAACTTAGCAAAGAAAGAGATAATCTTAATCAAGAAATAGATTTGTTAAAATCTGAAACTAAAAACTCAACAAAAGATTTAAAAGATCAATTAGAAACTTTAGCTTTAGATAAAGAACAGCAAGTTAAAGAAATGACTCTCTTAAGAAAGATGTTAAAAAATATAAAGACATTGTTGAGAAATTCACTTTAAGTTCAACTAAACTTAACATGATCTTAGATAGTCAAAAAGCTGTTTTTGACAAAGCAGGTTTAGGATATAACACATTAAGGAAACAAAAATCTTTAAAGAATATTTTTGTAAAAGCCAACCAAAGTAATATAACTTGTTTCAAATGTAATGAAAAAGGTCATAAATCATTTGAATGCAAAACATTAAAATAACAACAAGTTAAATGTTAAAGCTAAGAAAATATGGGTTCCGAAAGGAACAATTTTTGTTGCTACTAACCATGAAGGACCCAAGAAAGCTTGGGTACCTAAACATAAAGTTTGATTATGTTGCAGGAATGTCTTGTAGCCAAAAGATCAAAGAAAAAGTGGTACCTTGATAGTGGCTGCTCAAGACATATGACGGGTGACAAAGATGAATTCATCACCCTAGAAGAAAAGAAAGGTGGAGTTGTTACGTTTGGCGATAACGGTAAAGGTCAAATTATGGGCCTTGGTAAAGTCCGTATAACTCCATCTACATTTATTGATAATGTACTTTATGTTGATGGTTTGAAGCATAATCTAATTAGTATAAGTCAATTATGTGATAAAAACTTTAATGTTTCATTTAAATCTTCTTATGCACTGTAACTAATTCTATTGATGATAGCATTGTATTTACTGGTTATAGACATGGCAATGTTTACTTAGTTGATTTAGAAAAATTATCTTTGAGTGATCATTGCTTAATTGCTGACAATGCTAACATAAATGAAATTAGTTGGTTGTGGCATCGTAGATTAGGTCATGCAAGCACACACCTTATTTCAAAACTAATTAAAATGGATTTAGTTAAAGGATTACCTAAACTAGATTTTGAAAATAATAAAATATGTGATGCATGTCAATTTGGAAAACAAACTAGAAGTTCTTTCAAATCTAAAAACATTGTTTTCAACTTCTAGGGCACTAGAGCTACTTCACATGGATCTTTTCGGACCAACTAGAACCACAAGTCTAGGAGGAAAGAAATATGGTCTAGTGATTGTAGATGATTATTCTAGATATACTTGGGTAATGTTTTTAGCTCACAAAGATGAGACTTTCTCGATATTCCTGAAATTCTTCAAGAAAGTCACAAATGAGAAAAACACTACTATAGTATCTCTAAGAAGTGATCATGGAACAGAATTTGAAAATCACTTATTTGAAAGTTTTTGTTCTGAAAATGGAATTAATCATAATTTTTCAGCCCCTAGGACTCCACAGCAAAATGGTGTAGTTGAAAGAAAAATAGGACTCTAGAAGACATGGCCCGTACCATGCTATGCGAAAGCAACTTACCAAAGTACTTTTGGGCGGAAGCATTAACACAGCATGTTACATCTTAAATAGAGCCTTAATAAGACCAATCTTAAAGAAAACACCTTATGAATTATGGAATGAAAGAAAACCAAATATAAAATACTTTCATGCATTTGGATGTAAATGTTTCATTCATAATAATGGTAAAAACAATTAGGAAAATTTGATGCTAAATCTGATGAAGGAATCTTTTTAGGATATTCAACAACTAGTAAAGCTTATAGAGTATTTAACAAGAAAACCTTAGTAGTTGAAGAATCCATTCATATAGTTTTCGATGAGTCTTTAGCATCTAGTTCTGAAAAGCTTGATGATGAGGAAGATACAAACATAATTGAAAAAGATCTTGAAAAACTTAATATTGAAGTATCTTCTGATCATGAGCAAGAAGCTAAAGATGATGATTCACATAAGGACGATGATGTCAATATTGATCATAATGATAGATCTTCCAAGAGACTGGAGATATGCTCATAGTCATCCCAAGGAATTGATTATAGGCGATCCATCTCAAGGAATAAGGACTAGATCATACATGAGAAATATTAGTAATCATCTTGCATTTGTATCACAAATTGAACCTAAAACTATAGAAGAAGCTGAAAAAGATAATAATTGGATGTTAGCAATGCAAGAAGAACTAAATCAATTTACAAGAAATAATGTTTGGACTTTAGTTGAAAGACCTAAAAATCATTCAGTAATAGGATCAAAATGGGTTTTTAGAAATAAACTAGATGAAAATGGCATAGTAATTAGAAACAAAGCTAGATTGGTTGCTAAAGGATATAATCAAGAGGAAGGTATTGATTTTGATGAAACCTTTGCACCTGTAGCTAGATTAGAAGCCATTAGGCTATTACTTGCATTTGCATGTCATATGAATTTAACTTATTTCAAATGGATGTAAAAAGCGCATTTTTAAATGGATTTATTAATGAAGAAGTTTATGTAGAACAACCACCAGGTTTTGAAGATCACGAATTTTCAAATCACGTTTTTAAATTGCACAAAGCTTTATATGGTTTGAAACAAGCACCTAGAGCTTGGTATGATAGGTTAAGTAAATTCTTAATAGAAAATGATTTTACAAGAGGAAATGTTGATAAAACCTTGTTTTTGAAAAGAAAAAGTAAAGATTTACTTGTAGTACAAATATACGTAGATGACATTATTTTTGGTGCTACTAACGATTCTCTTTGTCAAGAATTTGCAAAGTTAATGCAGGGAGAATTCGAGATGAGCATGATGGGAGAACTCAACTTCTTCCTTGGACTCCAGATCAAACAAAGCAAAGAGGGAATCTTCATCAACCAAACAAAATACACAAGAGAACTACTCAAAAAGTTTGGTATGGAATCAATGAAACCCCTCGGAACTCCAATGAGTCCTTCATGCAAGCTGGACAAAGATGAAGAAGGTAAAAAGGTTGATCAAAAGTATTATCGAGGTATAATCGGATCCCTTCTTATTTAACAGCAAGTAGACCAGATATTATGTTTTCAGTATGTTTATGTGCTAGATTTCAATCTGAACCTAAAGAATCACATTTAATAGCTGTTAAAAGAATACTAAGATATGTAAGTGGAACAAAAAATGTAGGTTTATGGTATTCTAGAGACTCCACATTAAATCTAATTGCATATTCAGATTCTGATTATGCTGGATGTAAACTAGATAGAAAAAGCACAAGTGGTGCATGCCATTCTTAGGAAGTAACTTAATCACATGGTTTAGCAAAAAGCAAAATTCAGTTGCATTATCAACTACTGAAGCTGAATATGTAGCAGCTGGAAGTTGCTGTGCGCAAATCCTATGGATTAAGCGACAACTTGAAGACTATGGTATCACACTTGATAAGACACCCATAAGATGTGATAACACTAGTGCAATTAATCTAACAAAGAATCCAATTCAACATTCAAGAACTAAACACATAGAAATCAGATATCATTTTATAAGAGAACATGTAGCAAATAATGAAATATGTCTTGATTATGTTAACACTGAAGAACAATTAGCTGACATATTCACTAAACCTTTAAATGAAGAGAGATTCTGTTATCTTAGAGGAGAGTTAGGTATTTGTGATCCTTTAGAATGAATTTGAAACCCCTAAGGAAATTTTATCTAAGATTCTTTCAAATCCTCAATCCTTAAGGAAATCTTATCTAGAATTCATATCTAATTGATTCACTCATATCCAATGATTATTTATCAATTTTTATGATCATTTCCGGACACATTTCAGAAATTTCATGTTTTTGGTCTGAAATGGTCTCGGAGCCGACTCGATGCGTATCGGAGTCGACTCCCGGTTTCACTGAAACTCTCGAGTCGACCCCTCTGGCGCGAGTCGACTCCATGTCGGGACGGCCTTTCTGTGTCTGTGCCGAGTCGACACCTGGGTTTGCGCGAGCCGACTCGAGGTGGTCCCAAATTGATTTTTCTAGGGCAGAGTCGACTCGCCGCTCATTTCATTCGACCCAATCCAAAATACTCTCTCCACACTCTTCCAAACCTTCCAAACTCCAGAATCCCTGATTATCACCTCCAATCATCAAATGGCACCTAAAACTAGAGGATCTAGTCTTGTGGCGGGTGGCATCAAGCGGAAGCGCTCCGTGAAGAAACGGTGAAGCGTCCGGTGCGTGAGCCTTCTCCAAGCTCGGACTCCACTTCATCTGCTTCTACTCCGACTGCTGCTCCTGCTGCCACGTCCTCCCAGGTAGATCGTCTAGCGGATAGGATCATTACTACTGGTAGGAAGGTGGATTTTGAATTATTTGAGAATGAGGGTTTCTTGTTGGGAGACAGTTATTGAGATGGGATGGGAGAAAGTTTGTTCTCTAGAGTGCCCGACTTATCCCTCATTGGTTAAAGAATTTTACAAGAATTGTCTAGAGGAGACCATGGGCTTATTAGCAATGTGAGAGGAGTCAGAATATCTGTTACTGCTGAGATCTTGTCTAGATTGTTGGAATTACCCTTATCTGGCACCTCCACCTTTTCTTCTGATGACCGCGCCCCAGCTTTATCCAGATTATTAAACAGGGATGTGGTTGGATTTGAAGAGGTTTTGCTAATCAGCTTTCTTTAGAGTTGAGATTGCTACACAATATCTGCAGTAGGATTCTCTTTCCTAAAACTGGTAGATTTGACTATGTTCGGAGAGAGATGTCTTTGTAATGGACGCCATAGTGACAGGCAAGCCTATCAATCTTCCCAGCATGATTCTGTGGTACATAGCAGATTGTGGAGGGAAAAGGAAATCTAGTCTGCCTTATGGGATGATCCTTACAATGATTTTTCGAAGCCAAGGTGTGTGATTTCTGATAATGAACCTATGAAGAATTAAGACACACTGATTTTTATAGTCTGGCAACAATTCATCGGATGGGATTTATCAAAAAGAATGGAAATGGGAAAGGAAAGGAGTGACAGAAGATAGAGCTACAGATACTGAGGCTGCAGGACCCTCTGTTAGACATCCTTCGCCTGCACCTCCGAGCCCTTGATTTCTGCCTCTGCTCCAGCCCCAGTTCCATCTTTTGTTCAGACTTCATCTTCTGCTAGTTTTCAGATCAACAAATTATGCAACTCAAAGCCTTACTTGAAGATCAATCTGAAAGCTTAAAACTGAATTTGAGAATAAATTTATGCATTTGAGAGAGACTCTTTATTCTCTTGATGATCGTATCTCAAAGATTGAGTCCACTCTCGGCTCTTCGGCATCCTTAAGTGGTGATCTCAAGAATATTTTTGAAGAACTTAAGGATATATGTGGAGATGGAGAGACATATGCCAAGTGCAACGCAGAGCTTCAAGACAAAATTCAGAGTGCGTGCACCTTTGTTGATGAAAACTCAAGGATATGTAAAAATTCAATCTGAAGGAATGAAAAATATAGTTGATCATCTAACTAGAATTGTAAGAACTCATTTTTGAGTTACTAGAGTTTCAATCCTTGTTTTGTACTGAAGTTTTTTATGCTTTCATTTTGAAATCAATGTATTGAACATTTTGATGTATTAGACTTTAATGAAATGAATTCTCTATTTCCTTATTTCAATGAATGAATGAAATTTGAATGAATGTTTATGATTCTCTATCTTTTTGTTGATAACAAAAAAGGGGGAGAATTTTATAGTTCTATGATTGTGATATTATGAGATAAACAATGAGATATTTAATTAAGTTTCATAGGGGGAGCTACCTCATTAAGGGGGAGCCTAAGCCTAACTATGAAAACAAAATAAATTCACTAATCAATCATGAACAACTCAATATTTTTGTCATCATCAAAAAGGGGGAGATTGTTGGAAGATTATAGAAAAATTATATGATCCAATCCTTTTGATTTTGATGATTACTAAAAGCCATTGAGTTTATTAAAGGATGTAATGAGTTTATGTAAATGAGCAACAAATTTATTTTGAACAATCAATGAGAATGCTCAAGTTTAACTTTAATCAATTTTGAAAGTGACTTTAAGCTCAATATTCAAACTTTCGAAAAGAAATGTTATAATTCATGTTTTATTCAATAAGTTTTTGGATTAGTTCTTGAATCAATTCTAAATGTTAATTTTATTGATTTCAAGTCAAAACAATGAATTAAAATGAATCTGGAACGATTTTAATGTCAATCAGAAAAGTTTCTGATTTTTGATACGTTCCGGAGCCGACTCCTGAGTTTCAGAGTCGACTCCGCTCAGTGTACAGAAATGTGCATCTGTGTCGAGTCGACCCACGAAATTGTCGAGTCGACCCCTGATTCTGTCGAGCCGACTCCTGGACTGTGCGAGTCGACTCCGCTCAGACACCAGAAGAGTGTTTTTCTGAGCACTTCGAGTCGACCCCAAGCCTTTCACGAGTCGACTCCCGACTTTCAGGAGTCGACACTTCACTTTTGCGAGTCGACCCCTAACCTTTTTAAACATTTCTATTTTTGGTAAGACGAGCTCGAGCCGACTCGGGAAAAGCATGAGTCGACTCCAGCAAATCTGGGCGAAATTTTTACGATGACACTCAGCTCCAACGGTAAGATTTTTGAATAACGGCTATTTTTCCTTGTCTCTAACGGATATATTTTTGCAGAATCTATAAATAGAGGAGCTCTTTTCAATCAAAAAGAGAGAAAATCAAAAAGAGAGAAAAGAATATCTTTCAAAAGAGGGAAAAACAGAGCTTTATTGAAAAATCTTTTAGCTCAAAGTAGAGTGATTCAAAAGGAGTGAAATCCAAGAGGAAGTTTCGTCTGCTCCAGATCTTCAATCCACAAAAGTCAAAAGAAAATCCAAGAGCGTTTCAAAGATCAAATCGAAGGATTTTCAAAAGAAGGAAAAAGCTTCATCTCAACTCCAAAGTCTTCAACGGTCAAGAATCTTGCTGAGGCCTGATTCAACACTTCAAGAGGAGTTAAAGAGAAGAAGGAAGAAAGCCAAAGCCACTACCATCTGCAATACTATCAGGCTTTTCTAACTCTTTATTTTGTACTTATTTGTATATTTGCTCAAGGGGAGCATTTCATTATCCAAACACTTTTATTATTGTTTGCTGATTCAATCAGTGGATTGAATCAGTGGAGGTTGATATACCTCGTTGCAAGCCGGAGTGCTTGTGTTGGGTTAGTTGTGAGCCCGTGAAAAACAACGTGTAGGGTTTTGTGCTGGTAAGCCCGAGTTAAAACCAGCTGGGTTCGTTGTGACCCGGAAAAACAACAAGTTTGAGTTGTGAGCTTGGAAAACAACTCGGCTGTAATCTAGAGAGATTATAGTGTGGACCCAAGTGAATCTTGGGAGTGGACGTAGGTGTTGGTTGCACCGAACCACTATAAAATTATCTTGTGTTTGCCGTGCCATATTTTCTCTTCTCTATCTCTCTTTATTATTTGCTTGTGCATTGCTTCTTAGTTAATTTCTTCACTTGCACATCTTGAGCAAATCTTTTAAATTTTAAAAAGTCTTAAATTTTTAAGAACCCAATTTACCCCCCCCCCTCTTGGGTTGCCATCTGGGCCAACAACTTCACAAATTGATATTTGAGTGTGGAAAATATAAGAACATTGAAGTGACATACTGCGTAAATGAAGAGGTTGTGCAATCAATATGACTACTTTGGCTCTTGTTACAATTGGAAATTTGTATTGCACTGTTCTGACTAGTCAAGCTACTTGTACTTTTCAACAGATATCACTAAATGGACATATAGAAGATTCTGGCATATATTATGATCACTGCAACAATGTGGTATGTTTATTTATCTGCTCATTATTTTTTAATTCTTTAATTCCTTCTTTTGTGTACTAACTCTCTTATGGCTGATATGCAGGTTAGTGCTTCTAAATTTGAAGCTCATGCTGGCTGTGCACAAAGGCGCAAACCGTAAGCTGGTTTTTTCAAAGTGCATGTATGATGTGTGTTGTGAGAAGATAAATATGTATATTTACTTGTGCGCGCGCATGTGCACAGTGAAATAAGGTGAAATGTTTCTAAGAGCATTTAGCTCTAAATGCTTTCTAGTGGAAATCAATGAAGGCCTTTCAAAATAAAAATCAACATCATTGATCATGATCTAAGATGTATAAACTACTCAGAATATAAAATTCATTTATTTTAGAGCTATCTTGCCAATGTAACTAGCTAGTAAAAAATACATGATACAATGTAACTAGCTAGTAAAAATTGCATATAATATTTAATTTGCAATTATGAGGTATTGATCTTGAGCTAAATATGTCAGAATATGTGCAGATTAAATTTCAGCTAATTTAAATTTTCTAAGCTATAAATCATACTAAATCATGATACCATGTTGTTAAAATTATCAATTTTGTTTTCATTCGATGCATGCGTAAAAGACCTTAAAAATTTATCTTTCTCAGTTTTTAGCCATTCATGTATCATGAATCAATGGTGCTGATTTTTATTTTGTAGGCCCTCCATTGATTTCCACTGGGAATTATTTGAAGCCAAATACTCTTAGAAGCATTTCAGCCGTACTCTATACATATATATATATAACTATATGTGTGTATGTACATTTATATGCTTTTCATCCTCTTAAAGTTACTCATCTCTCTCTTTCATTGTGATTTTCCAGGTACCATAACACATACTTCTGAAGGAAAATCACTTCATGAAATAACACTGCAATTATCAGCTGAACGAAACAGAGAAGTGACACGCTCTGTCAGATGTGTAAAAGAAGTGGCATACTTGTTCAGTGTGATCGATGTCCCAGAGCATACCACAAAGGTATATGCCTTGTCTTTGTAAGAGAATTATATATATACATGTGTATTTATATATGTATGTGTTATCTATATCTGCATTCCGGGTTCTATATTATATACATTCTCACGCAAGTTATCAACTCATTCAAAATTTGATTGCATTTCTTGCAAAAATGTAGCATGTTTATTTAAACAATTTTAGGTTCCTGTTGTTGGTAATTTAGGTGGCTCTGCAATGGTGTTTAGACACTAGAATCTTATCAGGTTTATTTGATTTTTATTGCTTATTCTTGTAATATCATTGTTGTCTAGTCAGCAAGTGAGGCAACAGTGAGGTATCTTTTTTGTTTGATATATAGATTGTGTGCATAAAGTTGCATAAACCAAGTGTTGGATGTGGCAGCTTCTTGCTTCTTATCGTGATCATGTCATTTGGTTCTTGACATGCAAATTCATGTTGTGCTGTAGTGAAACTTAGTGCACTTTGACAAGGAAACTCACATAAGCATTGCAAACAGGTGATTTCAACTTTCAAGGTGCACATGTGTTCTTACGAGATTTTAGTTTTTATCATGACTAATTTGGGTACTTAGATAGTGACACTACTGCTACTACAGTGCTGCTGCTTCGGTGACCGCTATGACTCATCATCATTTTTTATCATCTATAAGTTTTGCTAGAAACATATATATCATGCCATATAGAACATCCGTGCCACAAAAAACACATCATTGAGGAAAACACATTTAGTAGTACCATAATTTATAAGGAGTAACTTCAAGAAATGTTACCTATACTAATATGTAACAGCGAATGCTTTTTTGTATGACCAGTCAATGCTCTATGATAAGGTGACATCCAATGATTTCAATACCAAAATGCTTATATGAGGCTAAATTGTATGTTATCAAATTATGTGTTCTATTGAGGTCATCACATGATATCAATTTAAATCCTAAACCATGGAATCCAACCTTGCTCTATTGATGGGTCAATTGGGATTTATCATGGGACACAAAATACTGAAAATGATCTTAGTTGGTATCTAGTAGTGCAATGTTTGAATCAAAGCTGTCCCATTGACGGTCATGAGGTTAACCTCTCTAGTGGTTGTCTATTCCTTTTTAAATTGACCAATTTAAGGCAATTCCACTTATCTTATTTCAGTGACTCACCAATCCAGATTTCTTTAGTTGTTACGAAACAACTTTGGATCCCTCTGCATTCTATCATGTTCGTTGTATATGTTTTACTATTTTTTATTTCACCATGTGTAAACCTCTACTTTTCTTTTTTGATGTCATGAAATATTTCAATAATCTCTACTTTGACAAGATTTGATTTATTATTTTTCTAATCTGCCATGTGTGTATGAATATTTGCAACTATTTTATGTGGATATAGAACTGTTTACTATTTATGCTAATGCATTAGCTTTCTCACGATGCATTTCAAAGAAAGAATATATTTCATTTTCTGGCCTCCATCTAGTAGCTCTATATCCATGTGGTGACATTTTTAGCTGCATTTCATGCAAATCTTATCGTTGAGTGGATGCCCACAATTGCTATCTGCTATAGTAATGCTTTTTTTCTTTTTTTTCTTTTTACAGAGTGTGCAAGATTATCAAGCATTCCGCAGTCCTGGCTCTGCCCATTCTGCGGGAAACTATTTAAGAGAGAAAAACCGCTAGGTTCGCAAGTTCAAATGGTCAAATCTAAATTGTCTAAATTCAGTTGCTGTGTGCTTTGCAGGTTAGCCACTTGCATGTTCTATCTCTGAAATCATTCTAGCCTTGAAGTCCCTAAAACATGTAGTCAGGTCATTGCAGGCCTTTGTTTTATATCTGTTAAAGACTGATATACATTGTTAACCCTTCTCTAATGGCTTAAACTTTTGGAGTCAATCGTTTACTTAGCATGATATCAGAGTCAAATGTTATAGGTTTAGATCCCCATTCAGGCCTGTTCTTTGGTGGTCCATTGGTAATTTAACAATATCTACTATGCTTGTCAGTCATATTAAAGCAATTGCAGCTTAGATTATTGCATTAAGCCCTTGTAGTTGTGCTTTTATTTGAATATGTTTTTGTTTGAACTGTATATTTCATAAACATTACATACATTTTCTGGTTGATCATTGTAATATATTTCAGGTGTAATGATTTTTCGAAGAGAGGATTTGGTCCACGCACTGTTATACTATGCGATCAGGTATGTTTTTATTATTATCAAATAAATACTCAACTCTGTTGATATTAGTTCTCTCTTTGGTACAGCTAAATAAATTGTCAGCATGTGTTACTTATTGCTTGTGTGTGAGTTCTCATTGAATTATTTAAAAATGCTCAGTGTGATAAAGAATATCACATTTCCTGCCTCAAAGACAACAACATGTGATTTAAAGGTGAGCAAGTTTACATTCTATACCATCTTTAGACTATTCTATGCATCAAAATCATTGAAATTATATAATATAACTCATTATTACTATCACAGGTATTGCCACTCGGTAAGTGGTTCTGCAGCGATGATTGTAAAAGGATTAATATTTCTTTAAAAGAGTTCAGACGTACTGGACCGAAACAACTTCCTGCCCCTCTTTTGGATGTGATCAAGAAAAAGAGCGAAGAGCGGGGCCTTCACAGGAATGTGAAGACTGCTTAAGATGGAAACTTGTCCATGGAACCACTCACAGTCCAATTATCTCGAGGGTTATCAAGACTTTTCACGTAAGTTTTTCTCTTACTGGTTTAAATAACAAAAATGATTGACAGTGACAATTTTTTGCTGCACTTATTTATCAGAAGAAAGTGCATAATTATGGCTCATAACTATTTAAATTGCTGTTACTCTAGAAACAAATTTGACAACAATTTTTTGGGAGTCATCAGACTGAATTGTAGTCGTATAATAAATGATAGACTAGGAAGATTAGAAGGATCATTTTCCTAGGAAAGTAGTGAGCGTCCTCCAAAATTTTATATGCTAGATGTTTCTGAGTAAGATGACCTATATTTACCCATGTAAATATTTGATAGATTTTTCTATGCATATTTAACTGACATGAGCTAGGATGTGTCCATCTCTGGAGCATCCTGATTTGAATACTTGGATGCTCACTTTTCTCTCTTCATTGTGACATGGATGTCAGATTGGTTGTTCTTTGCGAGGGCATGTGGTAGTTGGATAGCACATATTGAAATGCTGATGAAATTCTTTTGTTTCTTGTGAGTTACCTTCATTGTGACATGCATGCATAAAGTATTTTAATTTCACTCCTTTTTTTTTTGAATGGTTTCTGGTTTAGAGAATATATTGTAGAGCAGTACATTGGATGACATGCCTGGGTTTCATAAGTGGTACCAGGGCTAGCCTTCTAACTTTGGAGAAACTTAGAGATCATGACATGACTTTAGTAGGAGATGTGTGTTAATTCAGATGTCTGGTTTGAGGAGTAGAAAACTTCAATTAAAAAGCCATATTAGTGTCTTGAATTTAATTAGTTTAAACTTTGAAGAAGTGGAAGGGTGTGAATGATTTAGAGTATTTCACTTGTTGAATTGGACTTTAACATATCAAGTTTAGGACAAATTTGTAATTTTAATCTAATATATGCTATCATGGTATTGCTTGGCATTGAAATTTAGATATTGATTGTGAGGAAATTATGGAATGCAACTGGATGTTTGCCATTGAAATGTTGGAGATAAGTGGTGTCCCATTTCCAGAACCCCCTTGAGGGAAGCCTCAGTATGTTCATCATCTTTTGGCATTACCATTTAATGCCATATTTTTATGTGTTATTATGCAGCAGGTTAGATACATAATTGTTGATGAGATTTTATTGCATGTAAAAGTCACTTAAATGAATCTATCGGTTAACATTTACCTAGTGTTTGTGCCATGCAAAGTTGGAAATTGAGGTGCCTGCAAGATATGCAAAATTTACATGCAATACTGCATCCTTGTTAGCTCAATTGCAGTAGTTATATCATAAGTCTCACAACAGGTCGAATCAAAAGGGACTGAAGCTGGCCAGTTGGCTTCATTATCCACCAATTGTCTTGTTTGGACAATTATTCACTCCCACCTAACCACCAAGCCACCAATACATATTGTTCGATATAAAATCAATGTTTCTGCTGTCTAGTTATGTTTTGCAAACTTTAATCATGCACCTGCTGTTAAGTTACTCTCCATTCCATTTATTCAATGCTCTTTTTAATTCTGTAAGCATCATCTGTACCACTTCAAGCTCATATATTAGAGAGATTGTTATAATGTTAGTGAAGTATGCTAGGTTATTTCCATGCCTGTGTTCTACATTCTTTAATGTTGAAGTTTGTTTTCATATTGTTTCTATGTTTGTGAAGTCCAATTTGTATGTCCATGTTGCTTGCATTTTCTTTGTCCTCCTCTATTTGATCTGTAATATCATCAGGATACAAGGATTGAATTCTCTTCTTTAAATCACATTACTTTCCTACAGGAAAGTTTTCAACCAATCATAGATGATGAGACAGGAAAGGACCTGATCACTGCAATGGTTTATCGGTGAGAAAACTCAGTTACATGTGTTTCCTGTTCCTTTACTGGCAATTCTTTTGTCAGCTCACCTCAGTTTTTTGTTCATACTTTAGTAACTGAATTTTCCTTTTACAGAGAAAACTTGGAGGCCATGATTTTCGTGGGATGCACTGTGCCATGCTGACTGTCAAGTAAGAGCTATATATTGAAAATATACACACTCTTTATTGAATGTTATATAACCATGGATACATCTGGTGCAACAATTGCAGCACAATTGCTGTATCCGTGGATCTTCTCCGAGTTTTGGACCATGAAGTAGCTGAAATGCCCTTGGTTGCTACATGCCAGCAGGACCAAGGAATGGTCGGTTTAAGCTTGGTTTCCCTTTAATGTTTGTGTGAGATTGTTAGCTGAACTTTCAATCAGGACAATCCTTGGCTAGTGTCTTGCGTTGTTGTATAGGGCTACTTCCATTCGTTATTTTACTGCATTCAGAAATTGCTGTCAGATCTTGGAGTGAAGCATTTTATGGTTCCAGCAGCAAAGGAAGCCGAATCCTTCTGGATAAAGAAATATGGCTTCCAACATATATCACAGGAGAAAGTGGGTATCATTTATTGCACAAGCTAGAGTGCTTTTTATTCTATGTTAATAATACGATCAAACAATTCCTGCAGGTAAACCAGCTCCATAAGGATCTCTACCCGGTGCTCTTTGATGGGACGTCCCTATTGTACAAGGCACTTCCGGCTTGTCAGGCCACTTCATAGGGAAATGGAAGAAGCTGAACTCAAGTCTTCTATGGGAAATGCTGTTCTTCTCTCTGCCTGGTGTTAACTGCAATGTTCCAGACTCTACTAAAGTTTGCCTGGTATCAGCTAGTAGCGCTAGCGTTTTGAATGAAGTTCTTGACTCGGACATTGGGTAGGCACAGTTTGCCCTCCGGTTTTGGCCTTTTAAAAGAGTGGACCGATAAATTGTTCTCTTGGGTAAATTAGAGGTGTCTTTGTTTCTGTTATGTGTATTGGGTTCTTATGATGTTGTAATTGGTGTTAACTTTGTTCTTGGCTTTGGACTACCTCATGTGTGAGGTTTACTCTTGGGGACTTAAATTTGTTTTGGAGGTGAACTATCTATGGTGGCTTTTGGCTTGCATTCATACTAGGGTAGAACTCTTTTTTGACCTGTTTTCCTTGAAGGAGGTAGTGATCCTTACCTTGGTAATGGAAGCATAAGCCTTCCTTTATTTATTTTGCAAAATGAAGGTAATGGATTTTCTGATCAAATATTTTTAAAATGAAAACCAACATAGAATGTTCGACCCCTTTCACTTAATATGCAGTCTGTCCTTTTCGGAAGATTGAAGCTTTGATCAGCATGGAATCTATGAGGAAGTGTCAAGGAAAAATCAACTCGTACTGGGGGTGTACTGCTTCCAAAAGTCCCATCATATGTTGCAGGGGGCTTGTTTGTAAATTTCAGTTGCAGGGATTAATATGATTCCTAGAGAAATTTGAGTTTTAAATTGCCAAGCCAGCATTAGTGAGTCCAAGTAGCTAGTTATAGAACTTGTGCTCTGTGCTAGGCTGCATGTATGCTTGATGGATCAATCAAAATATTTTCATCTAAAGGTTTGAATTTTTCCAACTTCTTGTCAGTTCGGAAAATAGGGCCATTAGGTTGTAGCATGTTCTTGTTAGGAAAGAAAAAGTTTATTATACCGTTCTTCAATATAACAAGCATGCATCGATCGCACGGATTAGTCATTTGTGCATAGCCGTGCTTTATGTGCAGCATTTTCCGTTCGTATTAACTGTTTGGACTCGGGAGAAGCGCTGCGAGTAGAAGATAGCCTTCCTGACTGAATAATGGTCCTAAGACAACAGGCAACAAGCTTAGTTCGTTCATTAGCATTACCCACAATTATTTGGGACAATGCTTGAAACAAGAACTAGGCACTGCTCGGCAACCGTTGAAGATGCTTGAAAGTAATCGGACTTCTGTTCCACTGAAAGGACCAACACCACAAGGGTCGAATTGTTCCACAATAACTATAATTGACACCTTGTATCCTTCTTACCATATCTGAGTTTTCACCAAAGGTATTCAATCTGCTCTTTTCAGCAGTAAATCATCACCTAAACAATGGAGTATTCCCACCCTGAATTCAGTTGGTGAAGCCATATAAATATATGACATCCATGGTGCTATCATATATCCAAGGTTATAGTTGGGAGTAGGGGTGCAACTCGGGCTCATGAAACTTGGGTTTCCTTGAACCCTAACCCTAATCCTAACCCTATTTGTAAAACCTCAACCCTAACCCTACTTTTAAAAATCGGGTTCGGGTTGAGTTTCGGATTGGAATTCGGATTGATAGAATATATATATATATATATATATATATATATATATATATATATATATATATATATGATAATCTGAAACAAACAAGCTTAATATTGCACAAATAAGCTAAAGTTTGAAATAAATAGGCTTTACATTGTACAAACAAGCTAAAGTTAGAAACAAACAAGCTTCACATTTCAAATTACATGTCTAAAAATATACATCTTTTACATAAGACTAAACAAAAAAAAATACATTCTTAAACCAAAATATATCCAAAGTAATCCAAATGTTGCATAACATTTCAATAGCCACTATATGCATTGATGAAGTCACCTTTATCCTTCGAAAGCAGAAAATATTGAGACGATATAAAGAGCCAGTTAGAAGACCACATAAGTCTGGTATGAGAAATCTTTTCCAAGTAGCGAGACTGCATTCGTCATCCAAAGCTCTCTGATTTTTTACTCATCACCCCTTTTCCAGATGTTTTAGTTTTCTGCTCATCACCTCTTCCCAGATGCTTTCATAAATTTTGGCAAACTTCATATTAGAAGTTACAAATGTCTCAAAGAAGATAATTAAAAAAAATAAAGATACTAGTTTGGCCCACCAACATTACATGATAAAATGCAATGGTTAAAGGTATATTGCTCATTTTAAAAGGTAATGAAGGTTCTGGTGGAATATTCATACCAAGAATCATCACTTTCACAAAACTATTGTCAGCTCTACATATTTAAACCTAACAAACAAGGCTAAATCATCACTTCCACAACATCAGTGGGCATGCTGCTTGTGGCTTTGCGGGTTCGGGTTTTCTTGGGTTTGGATTGACTGCAACCCTAACCCGGCCCAAGTTGCAAATCGGTCCAGGTTCAACCAGGATCCTTCGGGTTCGGGTTAAGCAAACTAGAGTTTGAATACTGCTGCAAATCGGGTTCAGCGGGCTGGGTTCGAGTTGAACCCGGCCCAAGTTGCACCCCTAGTTGGGATATGTTTAAGAGAGAACCGGGATATATTGACCCAATGCATGATGTCGTAACTTCTAGTCCCACTTTGGTTTTATCCCTCTTATTCAACCGAAGACGACAATTTCATCCCGGCTTGGAGGAGGGACAACGTAGTAGTTCTGGTCCAACTTGCCTACTCCGAGATTATTGATTAACTGGGTTATCCTTCCTTCTGGGTTATCGTGCTGAGAAAAAAAATAAGAAAAGAAAAGAAAAAAAGGGATACAAAAGCATTAATCTTAAATCATTAACAATATTGTTAGATGGGATTAAATGAAGATAGCTGCAATATTCTCAGGTAATACCATCCAAAAATTATCCAAACTGGATTTCAGAGCCTATCGTAACAATAGAATGCACGGACTCTCTTACGCCAACTTCTGTGCTAACGAGTGACCAATTATTCTGGTTGAATCCCAAACTTTTCCACTATTTAACACGTGCATACACACATGGGAGGGAGGAGATGTTCAAAACACGCTATCAAAATAACTACTAACCGAGATTTTTCACCAAAAGAAAATGAAGGAATGAACACAAGAAGATAGACACCGATAATTAAAACTTCTCATAACGCATAGAGTGCTTGGAGAAGATACAAATGCCAAAGTTTTCAGGTTGCCCTACCGGAGAGATTAACACTTCACTTTCAATCAAGTAGCCATTCTCTTCGAGTTCCAATTCTCGCTACAAAACGACAGCATCACAAGCACGGAGAGGCGATGATCGATGATAGGACTGGCAGCGCAACTCGTGCCGATTATTATTATCACCCAACACCACCACCATTGGTGAGGGAATGTTGCCACCCTCCCTCCCATGGTGGGGATGGAATGCTTCACGGGGGCTCTACGAGAGGAGAGAGAGGGGACTTCCTCCTTGGATATTTGTATAGACTTTAGAGTAAGGCTAAAAATGTCGGATAAACTCTGACCGTATCCGTATTTGTATTCGAATTATATCAAATTCGAATATTTATTTTGCAGTTTAATCGGATTCGGATACGAATTCGGATATCTAATCCAAAAGGTAATCGAATACGGATATGGATACATATTTTTTTATTTGTAGTTTAATCAGATTTGGATACGAATTCAGATATCTAATCCAAAAGGTAATTGAATTCAGATATGGATACGGATATAGATTTTTTTTTGCACATGGTAATGGTATGAAAGTGGGTGCAAGAACAGTATATGAATATTCAGAAATAATAATATAGGACATGATATAACATGTTAATGAGTTTTAGCTCAACTAATATATGAACTTAAATTAGGTAAACCTAAAAACCAAGGTTTGCAAAACTAGTACCTAAAATTATCAATGGTTTAATATATTTAATATATTATAAGTGATGTAGTAAAGTACCTACCAAATATGAAGATAGGCTCTCTATATCTTTTCTCATTTCTAGGCATAGTGTCATTGAAAATTGGATAATATAGATCGATACCAGGTGGTATAGGACAGCATTTTGTATCAAACACTACCTTAATATCCAATTCATATCCGTATCCATATATAATAAATATGGATATGGTTAATATCCGATTCGTATTCATATCCATATATAACAAATATGGATATGCTTGATATCCGATTTGTATCCGTATCCGTATATAACAATATGGATATGCTTGATATCCGATTCGTATCTGTATCCGTTTAGAATAAATATGGACATAAATTTTAATATCTGTTTAGTATTCGTATCCGTATTCGTATCCGTTAAAAAATATGGATAAGAATATGGATATACTACTATCCGATCCGTATTCAATCCGTTTTCAGCCCTACTTCAGAGGTGGTCACAGCAATGAGAGGGGTTACTGATCCTTGTAGCGAAGAAAGGGTGAGTGGGTATGGGGTCTTTCCTTTGAGAGATGGCATCTTTTGAGCATATGCTCTCTTTGCTGACACCACCTTCACTTCTTTTTTTCCCCTCCATGAACCCATCTTGTGGGTATCTTAGGACATCAAAAGTACGTTATTAAAGGGATGCCTTCTACTTTTCTTCCTTCCAATCATGTGATGATCTCATGTTAATCCAGTCTTGCTTGCGCTTGTCTAGTTCCGGATGGGAATCCAACCAATTGTCTTCGAGTCAAGCTTATGCTACAACGAGGGCGCCATTATAGGTGAAGGTGTCTGCCAGCTAGTGCTGCAAGGAAATAAATGGTTGATGATCCAGGAGCCACTTACTCGAGAAATGTGGAAATCTAGCACGATGCTTTCTTTCCTTCTTTCCTTCCATCTTTCTTTTTTTTTCTTTCTTTCTTTCTTTCTTTCTTTCTTTTTTCTTTTTCCAGACTATAAGTACGTGCGGCATGCTTTGGGTGGGTATTAAAAAAAAATGAACTGAGTGGAACCAAGCAACGTTGGAGTCTGATTTGAATGGGGAAATAAACATGCTTGGCTCTTGTAAGAGCCACATTTGTTCGCTGGGAGTTAGACAAGATGCCCCCATATTGCCACCTTTATTGGACCTTACTGTAGAAATAATTATAATATCTTCTTCACCACCTTGAAACCCATCAATGGACTTCACCTTCACATGGAAGTCTTCATAGGTTTCGTATAAAGGAAAATTCTTTGTGCACCATGCATCATGCAAAAAGTGCACATCGTGCATAATGATTGATCTACGAGTGCATGCGGCAAAAATATTTTTGTCCTTTCTGCACCGCACGTACGGTCATATGCGTGCGCATGCGTACAGACCAATAACCGTGCGTGATGCACATGTTTCTGCACTGCGCACGGTGCATAAAATTTTTTTCTTCATATATTTTGCCTAGTTTTTCTTGAATTGCAACTACTTGTGTTATGTATGGTGATACTATGCCAATGCTGATTTTCTACCCAAAACTACCGTGAGCTATAACAAATTCAACATATGTTAAAAATTATAATAACATAGAGGGTTTGAGACAATTACAAAAATGATGAAAGCTGCTTCACAAAGAAAAAAAGAAAAAAATCAGGGTAAGCCAAATGGATGTTGTTTATACAACTTATGCTTTAATTATTTGAACAACACAATGTGTTAAGTGATTAAAGCAAAATTTAATAAACTCAATAGCTCGATTATGGCTGGTTTCTGCATGCCTCAATATTGAAGTTTTGGCTATTAAGTGAGAGCCCATAGGAGAGAGGCAAGGGCCAGATATAACTCTATGTTACTCATCTAAGGAATGATCCCTATTAGTAATTCAATATGTGGCATTCTAACAAATGCTTCTTTAGTTAAATATTATCAAGATATCATCATTTATGACCAATAGAAATTATTGGATCGCTTTCTCTCATCACCAAATGATTTCTTCAAATGCTTTGGCATTTAGCGATCTATCGTTAACAAAGACTCATCCTATTGCATCATAACAACCTGTAAAATTTTTGTCACATTGAGGAATCACATATTGATCATCCAACATCAAGTAACATGAAAGGCGTATATCAACAATGCTTCTTTTTAATTAACCATCAATTGTTCCATCTTCTTTTAAGTGCAATCGTCTATCAAAGGCTCCTTCCATAACAAATTATCTGCATTGCATGCAATGTTACATAGAGTAGCTCTAGGTGTCTATGTCAATTCATATCTTTTTAATCTCTAAGAAATTCATATTGCTTTCTTGGACCTAAGTGGCATACACATACTCATACCCTAGGGTCTAATTTCCATACTAGAAGGTATATTAAGGGATCTTATAAAAAAATTACATGTTTTGTCTTATATGTATTGTAACACAAAATCCTATCATGGGCTTAGGAGACCCCTGCACACTTGGATGAACAAAAGAAAGAAAACAAATCACTCTCAAAGAAGAAGGATGCACAAATGTAGCTATTAACTTAGAAATAAAGGATTTGCAACTAAGACTCAAGAACAATATTTTTACAAAGCAATTTTAATATTTTTTTTACTTAATTTAAAGTTTTATTCATTGCTAAAATAGGCCAAAGCCTCTAAATTTATAGGGCTTAAAAAACTAGCCATTGGAATCTAAAACCATGTCTAGTAGTTGGATAAAAATTAGTCATTAATTATAGTTATCAGATGTTCTATGATCGATCACCCTAAGGTAAAAGGTGACAATTTTAGCATGTCTCCTCTTATCGATCATGGATTTGCTTCAATTGACTGCACACACTATGTTTTAGATTTTTAAATTAATTTTTCTATTTTTTAAATCTAAAACTAATCTCATTAAATTTTAATGAATCTTTAGCATTGTGCAATTCCTCTGTAACCAAAGTTTACAATGAATGTTTTAGGAAAACAAAGATCATGAGATGAAGCCTTGTCTTAGACATTCTAACCTTTGATGATAGTTGATTTGATATTGTTCTGACTTATACTTCTTGCTTTCTCCTTGAGTTAATCTTTACAAATTGAGAACATGCTAGATAAAATTTCACTCATGTCTTGGTTTGTTGTGACCATCATCCCTATTTTACCATCATAAAATCAAGCATTATATTAGTCCTTCAATCAATATTTAGTTATCATCAAAATATATAATATTAAACCCTTAGATCAACACCTTTGAAATTGAAGGATGAATTTGAGATGGATGAAATCAAATCATGAAGGTGACTTGTGGGCAAGTATGGGTTGAAAGACTTGACCTTATATTGGCTTAGGTTTGATAACCCAACTTGGCTTGATCCCAAAGTGCATTTGAAAGTGGTCCAAGCATGAATCTCAAATTCCTTGAGTATTTCTTTGGAATCCACAAATTTCTTGAGTCAGCTTCCATACAGAGATTCAATTTTTTGTTTGCATTCATCATCGCACACGCAATGATATAATAAATAGATAATTTTAGAATTCACTTAGCATTATTGGTAGATTATAGTTAGCATGGTACTTTGCAATAGACCTTATGTATATAATTATTTTCAAAACCTATTTTGTAACAATATAGGCTCCAAGATGACAGGGCCTAAAGGACTTTATAAGTAGGGCTACTGAACTTAAACTCCTATTTGAACCAATTTCATGTGGCTCTATATAGTCTCAGATTGCATTATTAAGAAATTGCCTAGCACATTTGCAATGATAGGATGTTACAAAATGCTTGAAGTATATGCCTTACGATGCGTTATCTTACAATCCTTCTATCCTCAAGACTTAGATTCATAATGGTCAATTACAAGGAAGCACAGCCATGAAATCTTGTGGCCCAAACAAATATACCATATAAGTTTGGCTGCAAGTCCAAATGGGTCCCGAAAAGAAATAAAGACAAAGCCAACACAATAAAAACCAAATGAAAGATTAGCTGAAAAGAGGCCACGAGCCCTTCACATGTGTCAAAAGAAAACACGATCCTT
>UESW01001387.1:209551-459025 GCA_900491605.1 Calamus simplicifolius | reverse complement strand
GTTAGGTTCTTGGGATAACACCATATGTTGGATGAAAAGAGAACCACTAAATTAGGAGTTTTAAAATTGCTGCAGAATTTTAGCAAGGGCTAAGTGCTGATCACCAAGGTTGGTTTTATAGCTTCTTATTTTTTACTCATATTCATATATGTCTATTATCGCTCATCTTTAAGAGATAAGGGTGCAACTTTTGAAGTTAATCCATTGATCTTTCCTTGTTGTGAGGTTGTTAATGTTTAAGCTTTTGGTATTTGCTCTGTTTAGAATTGCTTCTCCTTCCCATTCTAGCTGGGGTGAAACGTTTTTCTAGTGTTTTTTGGGGTAACTTTTGTTAATCATCACTATCTTATATTAAGTCAAATTATTATATTAAATCTGATTTAAAAAATAAATTGTTCAAGACCCATCTTCACTATGCAAAGAAATGTTCACCTTTTTTTAAAAAAAAAATCTGCCAATTACTACCTTGGTAAATATTGTTCAATTCCTTATTAACATATAATTGTATAGTCTGCTTGTTACTGCTCAATAGATTCAAACAAGAAGATTGCAAATCAGATTTCTTTCTTCTAACCTTCCTCAAGCCTTTTCACCTTGTCCATTTTCCTATATCATAAATTTTTTCCTTTTATTAAAATCAAAATAGTAGCTTTCACGTCTCTTAGTATGTATGAGAAAAAGAGAATGATACTTGCATTGTGTAATCAGAATCAGAGTTTATTTAGTACAACCATCACTGATAGCATATCATTGTTTTGTGGCTTATATAATTGAGAAATTTCTTCTATGCTTAACTTTCCAATTCATCTTTGGCTGGAAGGAGGTTAACCACTTTAGTAACTTATTTTTAAATTTTTCTCTTCTTTCCTACAACTTTTTTATTTTCATCCAGAGATTTAGTCATTATTCCTTGCCATCTAAACTCTGTAGCATGATTTAACTCAATAAGTAGTCACCTAAATATTAATATTCTTTTTCAAATCTTCAAAATGTACAAAGAGAATACCATTAAAAATCATAAATATGGTTCGAGTCATGCAACTAATGACAGCAAGCAAAAGCATAAGCAAAGAGAGTAAAAGCAATACAACACTTCTTTACATGTATCAAGTCCAGACATAAACATAGATAAAAACATATACCATAGCTTAATCCCACTAGTGAGATAGCAAAAATGGCTAGTAAAAGAATATACCTGCCACTTTGGCTTACTGATATGCAGAGAATCCATATTGAGCACATCATCAAGGTCATCAAGCTCACACAAGACTTCAATATGGCATTAGCCAAGCTTTGTCATCCTCAGCATTAAAGAAACACCCTCTTTTTTTGCATCAAGCACTAATCTTCCCCAAATGGACTCGCTATTAGATAGGGTTGGTCCATTTCCTAGAATCCATAGACAGTGTCTGCCACAGAAATCAAACTGTTGCATATCAAATGACTTTAAATAGATGATCTAAAATGAACAGAGTGGAACCAAACAACATTGGAGTCTGATTTGAAGAAGAATAATCATACTTGGCCCTTGTAAGAGCCACATTTGTCCGCTGGAAGTTAGACAAGAAGCCCACATTGCCACCTTTATTGGACCTTACTGTAGAAACAATTATAATATCTTCTTCACTACTTGAAACCCATCAATGGATTTCACCTTCACAAGGAAATCTTCATACATCTCATATGTTTTGCCTAGTTTTTCTTGTATTGCAACTACTTGTGATGTGTATGGTGATACAACACCAATGCTGATTTTGTGCCCCAAACTAACGTGAGCTGTAACAAATTCAACATATGTTAAAATAACATAAAGGGTTTGAGAAAATTACAAAAACTGATGAAAATTGCTTCACGAAAAAAAAAAGATAAAAATCAAGGTAAGCCAAATGGATGCTATTTATACAACTTATGCTTTAATTATTAAAGAAGCACAATGTGTTAAGTGACTAAAGACAATTTAGTAAACTCAATAGCTCGATTATGATTGCTTTCTGCATGTCTTCGTACTGAAGTTTTGGCTATTAAGTGAGAACATATAAGAGAGAGGCAAAGGTCAGATATAACTCTATATTAGTCATTTAAAGAATGATCCCTGTTAGCAATTTAATATGTGGCATTCTAACAAATGATTCTTTAGTTGAATATTATTAAGATATTGTTATGACCAACTGGAAATATTGGATGGCTTTCTGTCACCACCAAATGATTTCTTCAAATGCTTTGGTATTTAGGATCTATCATTAGCAAAGACTCCTCCCTATTGCATCATAAAGGCACGTAAAATATTTTGTCACATTAAGGAATCACAGATTGATCATCCAAGATCAAGTAATATGAAAAGTGTATATCAACATGCTTATTTTTTAAGTAACCTCAATTGTTCCATCTTTTTTGGAGTGCAATCGTCCATCAAAATCTCCTTCCATAACAAACTATGTGCATTGCATGCAATGTTACATGGCCTAGCCCTAGTTGTATGTGTCAATTCAGATATTTTTAATCTCTAAGAAATTTATATTACATTCTTGGACCCAAGTGGCATACACATACCCAAACCATAGGGTCTGGTGTCCATACCTTAAGGTATATTAAGGGGTCTTGTAATAAATTACATGTCCTGTCTTACATGTATTATAACAAAAAGTCCTATAATGACATGAATCTTATGCCTGAGATGATGTGTTTGACTCCGCTTGTAAATTCACTTCATTCTTCTAATTTTAATTTATGTGTTGTCTAATAGATGTCTAAGAGAAAGAATAGAAGATTAAGAAGGAAAAAGAACATAAGCAACTATGACCTTAACCATTAAGCCTTCCCTAGCATTTGGTCCCCCTTTCTGAATCTTCACTTGCTTAGT
Organism: Calamus simplicifolius; assembly: GCA_900491605.1. Taxonomy (NCBI): domain Eukaryota; kingdom Viridiplantae; phylum Streptophyta; class Magnoliopsida; order Arecales; family Arecaceae; genus Calamus; species Calamus simplicifolius. Next base: position 456,165 of record UESW01001387.1, on the reverse strand, counting down.
ATTCTTGTTTGGAGCTACTAAATGTCCTAGCATTTATGAAATGAAATTTTAAATGCACAGTATTTCATTAATACCAAACCTATACACTATAGAAGGTGCATACTGAGTAGCAATAGTTTGAACCATCTTCTACACTAGGCATACCAATACTGTACAAAGATTGTACCCGCACAAGGCGCAGTGCCAAGATTGCAAACCTTGTTTCGGCATGCTCTTTAAAATTGCCTATCAACCTGAAACAAACCATCCACTGTATTCTCTAGCTTGGCAGTAGCATCAAGTTCACTTCAAACAACCATATTGAGTGATGTTAAAGAGAAAGAAAGAAAGTGCATAACTAAAGTTAGAAGTGTACCTTTATCAAGTTCACTTCAAACAACCATATTTAGTGAAATGTTCTTAGTACTTCTTGATTATTTCCATTCATTCAAAGCTATGATAGAAGAGCTCAAGTGGTGGCAAAATAGATCAACATCTCGCAAAAGACCATGGATAGCGAAAGACTGAAGAACAACCAGAACTCTCTCTTTATCTACCATGACAAATGACTTATGAACTACTATCTCGGGGAAAAAATGGGGATTCTGACTGAGATGCTCAAATTTAAATGGTCCTGATGGCGGAGGCTGATGGAACATTGATAATGCAGTGGAGATGAAAGATTGATTGCAATGATCTAAGACTGTCAGGGCGTTTTAAGGGCAAGGTAAAGGTGAAGCAACAAAAATTAATGATTTCTAATGACGGTGGTGTAGATTAATTAGTGTATGACAATGACATGCAAAACATGAAATGGATGTAGGATAGTATGGAGCCATAAAGGAGACATAATTTGCTCAAGGCATGATGTAATAATCAAAAAAGTATTTACTTGAGATTTTCTTAAGGAACCGTAGAATATTTCCCAATTAAAAATGACAATGCATGTATCATGAGAAACATGATGACCTGCTTCTTATTCACACAAGGCTAAACTTTAGTTTCTGAACATGTCAGTGATAGGCTATGTTACCTAGACACTCACATTTAGCTCCAAAAATTTATGTCGGTCATGTATTCAAGTTGAAAACCAGACAATTGGATACTTATGAAGTTCTATGATTGCCATTTTTCAAATTAGTGCAAGTTTATCTCTTTTAACAATTTATTTCATCCTTAATTTTCATGTTAGAAATAAGGATTTGTTGATTGGCTAAGGATGTATGTATGGAAAATATCATTTTTCTTATACTCAAGATAATTGGAAAGTTTGAATGAGAATAAGTATATCTAAAGACCTTGATTAACAATATTTTTTTAATATTTATCTTATATTTAAATAAAAAATATTAAAAGTAGAAATTTATAAATTAGTTAAAATTATAATTTATCATATGTACCCTCGTGTCTCTTCTTTTTTTCTATTATTGAGTTAAAACACTTATGTGCATCGAATCTAATTCTTGTGTCTATGACCATGCATCGCTAATTGCTTATAAAAGTTACAAAACCAGCAAGTGCTACTCAAGGCTAGGATGCATCCAATGATTCAGGTCTGTGCAAGATAAGGACTAAAATGATCAAGATGCATCATCCCAAAGAAATTCCATGATCAACCGAATATCCTCACATCCTATCTCAATCATAATACATTATAGTGTTAATTTTAAATAGATTTAATTTATCATAAAGATATAACTTTTAATATTCTAATATGTTTAAAATCAATAAAATGGTAAAGCTTCATAAATTTTTTAAAAAAATATTCCAAGCAAGTATTGAAACACTTATCGAATCAGCAATCAAAACGGAGTAGGAAGCGAGGTGTCTTATTCCCGTGAAAAAATTAGGATACTTCTATGCCACTAGATTTAAAACCTTAGATGCATCAACATTACACTTCAACCTTGAGTTTGACTACCAGGTTACTAGTAGTAGGCACATGCAATATGCATTATGATTCAAGCAAAGAAAGTATTCATTACGGGGCTATGCTTCTATCATTTCAAGAATTTTAGGGCCAGTAATTTTTTTTGTCAAATCCTTATAATTTTATGACCAATATTAATTGTTTTCCAAATGATATATTTTTTTAATTATTCAAGAATTTGTCATCATTAATGGATGGCAAAGATCTGTCATGTGCAATACATTTAGTAAACTGAGCAAAAGAATATGCAGTAGATGTTGCAATTTTAACAATCAATAATATTTGCATTGTATGGTTATCAAGTGATAGGACTACTTAATGGATGTCAGCGATAATCAATCAAGAAAATGTTTGTCACTAGTTTTTTTGAAGTAAACCTTCTTTTAATGAATTGATAGGTTGATCCTCATTTTCTTGTGCCTCTCCTCCCTACCCTTATCCCCTCTTCCCCCCTACCCAAAGAAAAACAAATTTTGTAACAATATAAAATCAAGAGGAATGGAATAACAATAAAGTTGATTGCTTTTCTGGGGAAACTAGGAATCATAGTTGGCAAGCTAGTTCCCTTGAGACTGATGTTACCTGCATAGTTAGAAATCTTGCCTCATGACGGGCTATAGTTAACTTTCAGACTAATGAGTCTTCATTATGGCATAAGTTTCTTCAACAAAAGAATGTGACTCAATCAAGTCTGACCTTGTCTATTATGACTAAGATGTTAAGAAAGAATAAACACCATGCTCTTCTTGTTGATCAGGTGGCAATTTTAGTTTGGTCTAATGAATTCAACTTTGTGATTGACTTAAACAAGTTAAATTAAGTATAAAATTTAACATTTAGTCCTGGTTTTGGTTCTGCAGACTTAGAAGTAGGCAAGAAAAGTCCTTGCACAGGGCTTTCTAATCTTGCTTTCACTTTCAGAGCCTGCTTGGCAACATTTTGCTGATTCTGCAGTGTAGGTAGAGAAAAAGTATTATGGGGTGGAGAAAGTAGGAGTGGCAAGAGAGAGTGCACAAGGTGTCATGGTGCCTAACTCATGGCCTGACTCCTATAGAAAGGGCTAAAAGACCTCTCAGTGTCTTTTAATTCCTTCATGCGGAGATGGAGGACCAATGGCCTCTCTGCCCTCCCCCATCCTTCTCGTACATAATAAATTTCTCCCCTTTTTCTATCCTATCTTGCCAGAACTCTCGGGTTGCCACTGCTTTGAGTCATGAAAGAACATGGTCTCATAAACCCAATGCAAGTTAATTTATTGTCTGATGTCACCACTGTGAGCAGCATTTTTGCTGTTTGACATCCCTCTTATTATTGCGTATTTTAAATATGTCAGAATAATGAGTCACATCAACTCTGTTATTCCTGAGTCTTTTTCTTCTCTTTTAGTATTTATTTCTCCTGATCTTCAATTCCTAATTATTATTGTTTAATATGCTTTATGATCCTGAATAGAACGTGTGCTTGGATTAGTTTTCTTTCTGTTTGGAAGAAGTTAGCTTCCCTCATGTGCACTATCTTTTCACCATGATCTCTTCTTCCTTTTTTGCTCACCCTTCCTCACTTCTAATATTCTTCCCTATTTTTTTCCTCTTTTTTCTCCATCCCTGAACCTTCAAGAGAAAAATGTTTCAACAGCATATGTTCAAGCATGAGAAGCTGAGCATGTATAGTTTTACAACCATTAGCCAATAAACAGTAGAGTAAAAACATATAATTACAATAATTACTAGCTTAATCATTACTGATAAATTCAAAGATTTCTGATATGGTTACAAAGGTAAAACTTAAATTATGATCAATTGCTAATAACATCTAATGCTAATTACAAAGGCAAAACTTAAATTATGTCTATAAAAGTTTATTTACATCATAGCCAAAATTTCCTTGTTTTATAATTAATAAAGACAAAATGGAACAGCTATGACTTTTTGATTAAAAGGTATATAATATAATATGTATGAAGTAAAAGACATACCTTCAAATAAGTCCTTCACAATGTGCAAAACCACGGCAACTTCAATCATATTTTGCAACTCCTTCCATTCTTATCTCTAGCTTCTTTTCCACGTTCAATATTTATAAATGAATAGGACCCGTACATTGCTCCTGGTAGATAATGTCTTTCATATCTCTTACAGATGACGTTTGGACCATCTAAAATTTTGTTACCGTAGAAGTTCGAATTTGGAAACTTGCTGATGGAAGGATGCATTCGGTACTGCACATCAAGAAGGTGCTTTTTATGCCCTAGTGAACTCAGCCTCTCGAAAGGCTTCTTCCAAAGTTAGCATTCTGAGAAACCTACATAGAATATAATGTCAATGTAAAGTATGGAATTTGATGCAAAGGGCTAGACGGACCTTGCTTTTCACCATGGCAGGAAGCTGGTATTCATCTCAAGTGGTTTCTTTGTCTCCATGTTATGCAGCCTAAAAGAACTAGAAGCTGTAGAGAATAAAAGGGTCGCATTTTGCAAACAAAAGTCTTCGATTGATCTTTTGTCCAAAGAACCAGGGAGATGAAGATGTTCCGAGAGATATTTTAGTATTAGAAGGAAGAAATATCTTGTCTGACGTAGCTTAAATGTGGCAGTTTTGTTGTCTTGCATGTTGTCCAGCAAATCCACTAGCAAAGAGGTCTCATGATCTTCATGGTATGTGAGTTTAAATAGATCTTCTAGCGTTTCGTCAGTAGCATATTTTGAGTGTAACACTTGTCCAAAGCTTTCCATAACCTTTAGCACAAGATTCATGCATTTGAAGTTGTCATCAGAAGTGGAAGCTCTCGGCAGATCCTTAGTCAATACTCTAATACATTCATAGAGCTTCTCTGAAAGTATATTAAATCGGCTCATGATGTACTCCGTAAATGTCTTCTTTATTTTCTCACTTTCTTGTTCTTCCTCTTCTTCTTTCTTTTCAATATATATTTCGTAATCTGAAGCAGAATTCTCCAAAAAATCCATCATTGAATTTATGCAGTGTCTCCACCCTGTTAGTGGTGCCAAACACTTTGATAGCCTCCTGACGCGATTTTCTAGGAATATTGTTGATAGATCATCATCAATCTTCATCCGATCCTTGTTTCCAAATAACACCACATCTGCCAATGAATGCTTACCACCATCTGAAAACTCTTTAGTCAACCTGAGGAGGCGTGATGCAACTTCCAAAACAGCTGTATTTGTAGGTGCGCATGTAAGTGTTCTGCACTTTTTAGCTAGCAGAGTCCATAAAAGTGCACTGATTGTTTTGGTTTCCCGGTCCCTGGAGGTCCCCATATGAGGTTAATGGAACTATCCTTGCGTTGTCTTGCTGAAATACAATTTAGCACCGCAGTCTGTTGTGAATCATTTAGCTTGAAGTACTGTTGTAAACTATAACGTGCCTTCATATCATGAAATTGGGTGGATTCTTCAGATGAAGATGAACTACAATCTCCCGCATACTGCTGGTGGTAAGAAATTAAAGCTAGCTTAATGTGCAATTTCAAGGCATCAATTGACAAGTTGGGCCAAAACATCAGTGTAGAACTAGAAACTTAATGACAATATCAAGTCTTTCTTAAAAATATAAACTTGGTGGTGTGTCTTTGAAATGACAACCAGGTGAGTGATGCTGCATTTTTATTATAAAAAAAAAAAGAAAAGAAAATCAACCCTTAATGTTGAACTAATGGAACATATCATGTTGCTAAACAATGCATGAATATTTTTTAATAACAGATGATTGTTCCATAAGCATGAGATTGAGGCACACAAATATTTCTTTCTATAATATCATCAATATGAGTTGACTACTGCACAACTCATGGCTGAAGACAAGATAATACTAGCTAAATGTACATATAAAAATTGAGCCATAATCATTTGCTCACTTACTGAAGAATCATAGCATAAGACCTTCTTGATAATGCTAGTGTTTCTTTCCTTTGCCGTTTCTTTATCCAGTGACTTCCAGATGCGATTATAAGTTGTCATATTTAGTAAGAATACTGCAAAAAATGAAGCTCTATGCTTTTCCTTACCACAGCATTTTTCAACTTCAAGGTTTTGTGATGTTTTAATAATGTAGTGATTAGATGGAAGGCTTTCATCATAATCACCACCTTTGACCACTGAAGCAATAATATAAGTTGCTCCATTCCGAGTTAAGTCAGTTACATACTTTGGTCTTATTTTGGATAAAACCAATATATCTCCCCGTTTAGGCTCATAAGTTGCATTGCCATCTCTGTTTGATGGCTTTGTTGGGCTCGCAATCACAATGTGAAAAGACTGTTTGTATATTTGTTCAATTGATGCTATGTCCACAGACGGAGCATGAGAAATTGCCTCCAGAGAAGAGCACATATCAGCATGGGTTTCTTCGATCAATGGAAAGATGTATGAACCTAAATAGTCATCCAGAGATTTAAATATTTTTGGAATCTTCTGAACCTGTTAAAGATGCAGAAGTTAGTTGCTTCCAATGACATGAAAGGGAATTTTGTTAATAAGAAAGTTGTGCTAGTGCAGGCAAATTCACTAAGAAAGTATCAGAATAACAATAGAATTGTTGGCTGCTCCACTAAACTGAAAACTCATTTATGGAAAACATTGCAATAACATATCCTTAGCGCGGAAATCTTTTCTAAGAATTTTATTCTCATTTCTTAATTTTTCTGAAAAGTTGAAGATGCATTGTGTTTTGAAAATTAAGAGTCTAAAACATAATGAAGGCAAGGGTTCAATCATGTTAAATGCTTCACCACATCATTATGTTTTCAATCCAGGTCTAGCTAAAAAAAAATAAAACGATCATGGATTAATGTTTTGAGTTTCCTTTTTTTTCTTTTTTTATGAAACTGGAAAGGGATATTTTCAGCAGTTGAGGAAATTATCCTTAAATTAGAGTTTCCTTTTTGAAATCGCATTAACCTTCACAATAACATCAATAAACATGATATGAATTTGCATCAAAATTGCAATCTCTTTTTCCTAGTGAATTCTAGGAGATTGTGGTTTCTTGTGTTTTAATCACCTGCTTGAGAGAGACCTGTAAAGGTTAGACATTTGCAATTAAGTTGTATATATTAATCTCTAACATATTTTCACAAAGATCAAATGAAATGAGATAAGGCAAAATATTTGAGAAGAAAACAAGACAAAAAAGAGTAATATGTAGGGCCAAAATTTGGAAAACTAAAGCTTCACAGAGAGTAGCATCCAAGGCAAGAGGTGAGGCTCCAGAAGAATTTACTTGGGAATTTTTTTTTTTTTGATGAATAAATGATGTGTCTCTAGAATACTACTCTTAAGGTATTTCTCTTATTTTTTTATTTAATAATGTCTTGTTGCAAGTTTCATCATCAACTATGAGCATAATTGTGATCTCCTTTGACCACATATCTTAGCATAATAGTTAGAGGAAACATAAAAATTTATTTCTTTACCTAATTCTTTTTCTTTTTTCGAGCATTTCCTTAATTAAGTCCCTAACGAGGAAAGGTACTGATGCTGAAGTGCCACTAGAAAAATATTCACCCCTCCTTTGGAAGTTCTATACTAAAATCACTTATTATAATCGTTCTGCTTTTATATTTCGTTCCTTCTATTTGTGTTTCTCCTTTTCTGTTGTTTAATTGCTATTAAGATTTTTTGCACTAAGCTAGTGTGAAATGTGGAATTTGGTGCCCACTCTCTTATTATTTATTCAAACTAGATTGGCATAACTAGTTTTTCCTATTCCTCTTTCAAAGTAATAATTTGTATCTTTTTTCCTTTATTTTCTTTTCTTCTTTTTTTTTCTTTCAAAGGAGAAAAGGATGAAGGAAGATCCTTCCCCCTTAGTTCAGTAGGAGAAATGAAGCAAACTAAATGACAACCAATTACTAGAGCATATTTTCTTGATGGCTAAAAAAAATATATTTGAAGTTAAGAGATATGGCATTCTACGTCCTTTTTATATTTAGCTTTAGAATTTGTAATCAGTATGGTCAATAATTCTATTCTTTCTATCAACTATTTGTTTCTTTGTTGCTATGTCCTACAAATATTAATCATCAAAATTGTTACAAAGTGATTCTATTTCATTAAACATAGGGACAGATGTTGGTTTATAGTAAACATGGAAATTGTGAGATTAAGATATGAAACTTTGTAGAAACCATCATTAGATGAAACTAATTAGCCATAGAAATGCACTTGTGTAATTTTGGTGCGACTTTGTAGCACTTCTAAGGGGCCTTGCTAGAATCGTAATTCAACTCAAAATATCTGTATCCAAACTCAACCCAATATCTTTACCAAAGAAGTAAAAAAGCAAGAAAAGAAAATAAATTTTCTTTAAAAAAATAAAGGCATTGGTCAAGACCAAGACATATTTAAACGTTAGAAATCTGACAAAAAGAAAATCTAAACTAGACTTGAGCCTGCTAAGAAATGCAACATTCAAACATGATAAGAAACCGTTTGATTTCAATATGATCCTGACTAGTTCATCTTGGCTTTCTTGTAGATCTTGGATGTACTCAATGCAAACCAGATTAATTGATAGCCTAGATCTGACTTCTATTCCAAAATAGGCAGCAACTCCTGGGCCAGCTAATCTGATTCTCATAAGCAATTATTCTAACTAGGTTGGAGTGTAATGTGTCATGCTAATTTGCATTTCATGCATGGCCACCATGATCAGCTTTCTGTATTGCTAAGTTACAGTGGATTCTAATGGATAAAACTGTTGGCCCAGATGACAACCCAAGAGGGGGGGGTGAATTGGGTTCTTTAAAAAATTAGCCTTTTAAATTATTTAGCTTGAGATGAATAAAGGCAAATGCAAAGTAAATATAAATTGCAGTGAATAAAACAGAGATAGAGAAAGAGACAATAGAGCACGGCAAACACAAAGGATTTTATAGTGGTTTGGTGTATCCAACACCTACGTCCACTCCCAAGATTCACTTGGGTCCACACTATAATCACTCTAGATTACAGCAGAGTTGTTTTACAAGCTCATAACTCGAACTTATTATTTTCTCGGGCGCACAACGAACCCAGCTGGTTTTCAAAGGCTCACCAGCACAAAAACCTTAAACCCAAGCTTAACCAAGCTTGAACTGAGGTAAGACTACCTCCTCTAGTTCAATCCCCCAGATTGAACTAGACACAAAGAATAGAAATATGCACTACAAGAAAATACTGAAATAGCGATGCAAATTTAGCGACGCATAATTGCATCGCTAAATTGCGACCACTTTGCGACGCCTTTGTGACAACAAAATATTGCGACGCATTAGCGACTCATTAGCAACTCAATTAACCAAAAAATCAAATAAAATTAAATTTTTAATATTGCAACGCAAATATTGCATCGTAATATTTTTAAATTAATTTTTTATGAAATATAAATATTAATAAAAATATTGCGACGCAATATTTGCATTGCAATGTTTTTAACAGAATTAAATATTTTAAATAGCGACGCATTCGCGACGCAATAAAATAGTTAATTAGAAAAATTACTTTTAATTTAGCGACGCACCAATTGCATCGCAAATAATTGAAATGAAATTAAATTTTATAAAATCTAATTATCGGAAAAAAATATTGCGACGCATCACAGTGCGTCGCAATGTTTTTAAAAGAATTAAATATATTAAATAGCGATGCATTAGCGATGCAATAAACTAGAAAATAAGAAAAATTATTTTTAATTTAGCGACGCAATAAATGCATCGCAAATAATTTAAATAAAATTATATTGTTTAAAGTACAAATAGTTTACAAAATATTGCGATGCATAACAGTGCGTCGCAATATTTTGAAATGAATTAAATATTTTAAATAGCGACGCCTTAGCGATGCAATAAAATTAGAAAATAGGAAAATTATTTTAATTTAGTGACGCAACAATTGCATCGCAAATAATTTAAATGGAATTATATTTTTTACAGTATTAATATTTTAAAAAATATTGCGATGCCAACCAGTGCGTCGCAATATTTGAAAAGAATTAAATATTTTAAATAGCGATGCCTTAGCGATGCAATAAACTAAAAAAATAGAAAAATTATTTTTAATTTAACGACAAAACAATTGCATCGCAAAAATTTAAATAGAATTATATTTTTATAGTATTAATATTTTAAAAAAGATTGCGACGCCACCCAGTGCGTCGCAATATTTTGGAAAAAATTAAATATTTTAAATAGCGACGCATTAGCATCGCAATAAACCAAAAATAAATTAAATTATTTTTAATTTAGCGACGCAATAACTGCGTCGCAATTATTTTAAATGAAATTAAATTTTATAAATTATAAATTTAAGAGAAAATAATTACGACGTAACACAGTGAGTTGCAATGTTTTTAAAAAATTAATTATGTTAAATAGCGATGCATTAGCGATGTAATAAGCCAAAATATTAATTAGGAAAATTATGTTTTAATATAGCGACGTACTTGTTGCATCATAATTATTAGAATGAAAGTTAATTTTTTATATATTATAATTATCATATTAAAAAAATACGACGCAACCCTTTGCATCGTTATATATTTAAAAAAATTAATTATGTTAAATAGCGATCGGTCCAAAATCGATCGTGACTGATCAGAATAAGGGCTTGGATCGATCGTAACCCTCGGATCGTCGCCGATCGGATGGATCGCTACGGTCTGAGATCGGTCGTGGCCGATCGGGATCAGGGCTTGGATCGATCGCAACCGTCGGATCGTCGCCGATCTTGGACGGATTGCAACTGTCCGAGATAGGTCGTGGCCAATCGGGATCAGGGCTTGGATCGATCGCAACCGTCGGATCTTTGCCGATCGGACCGATTGTCGCGGTCTGCGATCGGTCATCGCCGATCGGGATTAGGGCTTGGATCGATCGCAACCGTTGGATCATCGCCGATCTCGGACGGATCGCCACGGTCCGAGATCGATCGTGGCCGATCGGGATCAGGGTTTGGATCGATCGCAACCGTCGGATCATCGCCGATCTCGGACGGATTGCAACTGTCCGAGATAGGTCATGGTCGATTGGGATCAGGGCTTGGATCGATCGCAACCGTCGGATCTTTGCCGATCGGACCGATTGCCGCGGTCCGCGATCGGTCGTCACCGATCGGGATTAGGGCTTGGATCGATCGCAACCGTTGGATCGTCGCCGATCTCGGATGGATCGCCACGGTCCGAGATCGGTCGTGGCCGATCGGGATCAGGGCTTGGATCGATCACAACCGTCGGATCGTCGCCGATCTCGAACGGATTGCAACTGTCCGAGATAGGTCATGGCCGATCGGGATCAGGGCTTGGATCGATCGCAACCGTCGGATCTTTGCCGATCGGACCGATTGCCGTGGTCCGCGATCGGTCATCGCCGATCGGAATCAGGGCTTGGATCGATCGCAACCCTCGGATCATCGCCGATCGGACGGATCACCACGGTCCGAGATCGGTCGTGGCCGATCGGGATCAGGGCTTGGATCGATCGCAACCGTCGGATCGTCGCCGATCTCGGACGGATTGCAACTGTCCGAGATAGGTCATGGCCGATCGGGATCAGGGCTTGGATCGATCGCAACCGTCGGATCTTTGCCGATCGGACCGATTGCCGCGATCCGCGATCGGTCGTCGCCGATCGGGATCAGGGCTTGGATCGATCGCAACCGTCGGATCTTTGCCGATTGGACCGATTGCCACGGTCCGCGATCGGTCATCGCCGATCGGGATCAGGGCTTGGATCGATTGCAACCATCGGATCTTTGCCGATCGGACCGATTGCCGCGGTCCGTGATCGGTCATCATCGATCGGAATCAGGGCTTGGATCGATCGCAACCGTCGGATCGTCGCCGATCTCGGACGGATTGCAACTGTCCGAGATAGGTCGTGGCCGATTGGGATCAGGGCTTGGATCGATCGCAACCGTCGGATCTTTGCCGATCGGACCGATTGCCGCGGTCCGCGATCGATCGTCGCCGATCGGGATCAGGGCTTGGATCGATCGTAATCGTCGGATCTTTGCCGATCGGACCGATTGCCACGGTCCGCGATCGGTCGTCGCCGATCGGAATCAGGGCTTGGATCGATCGCAACCCTCGAATCTTCGCCGATCGGACGGATCGCCACGGTCCGAGATCAGTCGTGGCTGATCGGGATCAGGGCTTGGATCGATCGCAACCATCGGATCTTTGCCGATCGAAACGATTGCCGCGGTCCGCGATCGGTCGTCGCCGATCAGGATCAGGGCTTGGATCGTCGGACGGATTGCAACTGTTTTTTAAATAAATTTATGTAATTAAAAATTTTATAAAATAAATTGCAATGCTATTTATCGTCGCAATTATTAACATTAATTATAAATATTATCATTTAAAAATATTAACAAATTATTGCGACGCCTTAGCGACACAGTTTAAAAAAAATTAAAACAAATATTGCGACAAAATATATGCATCACAATATTATTAGAATACATATAGCTGATTAAAAATATTAAAAAATAATTGCAACACAATTTTTCAGCGTAATTATTATAATAAATTTAAATATTTTCATTTAAAAATATTTAAAAATAATTGCGATGCACTGCTTGCATCACAATATATGTAATAAGTTTTAATTTTAATTAATTTAAAATATTAAAAAAATATTGCGACGCCTTAGCGACGTAATTATTAGAAATAAAAATATTTTTCCCATCAGATGATGGCGCCAATTTAGCCACTCGTTAGCGACGCATTTATTGGCGTCGCTATGTTTTAAGAAAATTATTATAAACATGTATTAACGATGGATTAGCGACGCCCTAGTGCGTCGCTAAGACAAAAAAAAAAAAAAATTGCGACGAAAATTGCGATGCAATTTTGGCATCGCTAATTACCTATATTTAAGCCGGCCCCTTTCTCCTTTCCTCCTTCCCGTCTTGACCTAGCGCCGCCGTGATCCTCGCTCGATACTCCGGCGCATCCCCGTCCTCCGGCTACCCGGCGTCTCATCCTACTCCGGCTACCCGGCGATCTCATCTCAACCAAGGTTAGCCCCAATAATTTAAAAAAAAAATTTAATTTTTTTTATTGATTTCCCTACGGCCACGGCCGCTGCCGTGGCCGTCTTCTCCGGCCACGGCAGGGCCGTGACCGTCTTCTCCAGCCACGGCCACTGCCGTGGCCGGCAGTGGCCGGTGGCCAGGCCACTGTAATCACAAAAAAAAAAATTTTTTTTTTTAACAGGGGGAGGGGAGGAAACCCCCCGGGGAGGAAACCCCCCCCCCCTTGTTTTTTCTTGTCCGGCCACGGCCGTGGCCGCGGCCGGACAAGGCGGCCACGGCCGCTGCCGTGGCCGTCTTCTCCGGCCACGGCCGCTATCGTGGCCACAGTGGCCTGGCCACGGTGGCCAGGCCACTGTAATCACAAAAAAAATTTTTTTTTTTTTAACAGGGGGAGGGGAGGAAACCCCCCCCCTTGTTTTTTCTTGTCCGGCCACGGTCGTGGCCGCGGCCGGACAAGGCGACCACGGCCGCTGCCGTGGCCGTCTTCTCCGGCCACGGTCGCTGCCGTGGCCGCAGTGGCCTGGCCACGGTGGCCAGGCCACTGTAATCACAAAAAAAAAAAATTTTTTTTTAACAGGGGGAGGGGAGGAAACCCCCCCCCCCTTGTTTTTTCTTGTCCGGCCACGGCCATGGCCACGGCCGGACAAGGCGGCCACGGCCGCTGCCGTGGCCGTCTTCTCCGGCCACGGCCACTGCCGTGGCCGGCAGTGGCCTGGCCACGGTGGCCAGGCCACTGTGACAAAAAAAATAAAAAATAAAAATTTTCCCTTAACAGGGGGGAGGGGGGAACCCCCCCCCCCCTTTCTTTTCTTGTCCGGCCACGGCCGCTGCCGTGGCCGGCAGTGGCCTGGCCACGGTGGCCAGGCCACTGTGACAAAAAAAAAAAATTTCCTTAACAGGGGGGAGGGGGGAAACCCCCTCTTGTCCGGCCACGGCCGCTGCCGTGGCCGGCAGTGGCCTGGCCACCGTGGCCAGGCCACTGTGACAAAAAAAAAAATTTCCTTAACTGGGGGGGAGGGGGGAACCCCCCTTTCTTTTCTTGTCCGGCCACGGCAGCGGTGGCCAGGCCACTGTGACAAAAAAAACTAAAAAAAAATTTCCTAAACAGGGGGAGGGGGGATAGACTGTTTGTTATGTCTTGATTATTCAATAATATTTGTAATGCTAGATAGGAAGTCTTGTTGTATTATTATTTAATTTACATAATATTTATGTAATAATTAATTTAAGCAGAATGTTTATGATAATAGTATTTGTGCATTTATACTCATTTACAATTGTTATGTCTTGATTATTTATATTCTGCTGCAAACTGAATGATGCATTACAGTTGGAAATATTAAATAAAATGTTTTGTTGTAATATTATTTAATTTCCAGCAATAAATTAGTAGTTTCAATGATTTACATTTTAGTATTCAAAACATTTGTATTTGATGTAATAATCTTAAAAAAGTTAGTGATTACATGTATAATTCACAAGAAGTTAAGAATAACAAGCATAAGTTCGATTGTCTTCGGACTTCCATAATCACAGCACTTTAACCTTTAGACCCGTTTGAGAATTTGTAAGCCTTAGTCTTGCAAATTCTCAAATTGTCCTGATGGACAGTTTGGGAATATTTCTTGTGACATGTTAGTCTACTAGTAATCATCGTGGGGTGAGATTTCGGATTGCATTTGCTCATACGTTCTCCTAGTGTGGCTTATATACCACACATGTAGGAGAACATATGGGAAAATGCTGCCGAAATTTCAATGTTACCGATCGATGATAATTAATAGCAGAATAACATATCACAAAAAATATTCTTGAATGGGATAGGGCCTTACCTTATAGACATGGAGTGAAGGTAGAATTATTTAAGACACTTGAATTCTTGTGAAGTCTAATGACAAAACGCACCGCCTTGCGGCCCGACACAAACTCAAGCCCTCCCTTTAGCCATGAACCTATGCATCGGTCCTTGCTAGCACCCCAAGGATCGTAGCCGTGGCTCGCCCTTGCATGGTAGGGTCCTTAGTTACTTAAAAAAAATTTGGGTACTTATAAATGATTTAATTGGTTGTAATTAACCTTAGTTGTGCCCAAGAAATAATTTAGTTATATATTTATTAATACTAATATAGTTTTATTTTTTGGTTTCATTTAATGATTTACCAGACTTTGTATAAGTCGGTCAAAATAAGCGAGACTCGCTCATGGATGTATGCAAGGATAAAAGATGGCTTGCTGAATCCAGATTTTCTGAATGGATTGAAAGAATTTATTGCATTTGCATGTAGCCAACCTGAATGGATGGATGGGCCTAGGATTAGGTGCCCATGCAACTTCCACAGGTGTCAGAATAAAGCCTACAGAGATGTGGAAACTGTTAAGGTGCATTTGTGTAAGAAGGGTTTTGTTCCTGATTACTATGTTTGGTACTGTCATGGTGAACCAGAGGATATTCTAGCAGCTGTTATAGGCCAACAAGAGTCAATTCCCATAGATGAACCATTTGTGAATTTAAACACATATGAACAAATGGTGATGAATGCATCAGGTAATGACTTCAATAAGAATACATTTATGGAAGAACCAAATCCAAAAGCACAACAATTTTACGATATGTTGCGTGCTGCAAATCAAGAATTGTATCCTGGGTGTGAGGGTCATTCCCAGTTCTCTACAGCTGCTCGAATGTTGAATATTAAGGCAGAACATCGATTATCAGAAAAGGCGTTCAATTCTGTAGCTGAGTTAATAAAAGAAATTCTGCCAAATGATAATGTTGCCGCAGACAGTTTTTACGCAACAAAGAAGTTGTTGCGTGGGCTTGAGCTCCCAGTTAATAAGATCGATTGTTGCTTGAACAATTGTATGATATTTTGGGGTGAAGACTCAGAGCTGAGATGGTGTAAGATTTGTGGGCAATCGAGGTTCAAAAACACCGAAGGAGGAGCCGGTACAAGTAGGAGAAAAAGTGTGCCTTACAAGAGGATGCATTACTTTCCTCTTACACCACGCCTGCAGAGATTATACAGATCTGAGGCAACAGCTGCTGATATGAGATGGCATGCCAAACATGAATCTAAAGAGGATGAAATGTGGCATCCATCAGATTCAAAGGCTTGGAAGCATTTCAATGAAAATCATCCTGATTTCGCTGAAGATATAAGGAATGTGAGATTAGGTCTTTGTACCGATGGCTTCCAACCATTTGGTCAAGCGGGGCAACAGTATTCATGTTGGCCTGTGATACTGACTGTATATAACCTTCCTCCGTGGAAGTGCATGAAAGATACTGCAATGTTTTTAACCATTTTGGTTCCAGGACCATCAAATCCAAAGGAAAAGATTGATGTCTTTCTGCAACCATTGGTGGCCGAATTGAAAATGTTGTGGGAAACAGGAGTGGTAGCCTACGACATTTCTATGAAACAAAATTTCTTAATGAGAGCTGCTTTGATGTGGACAATAAGTGATTTTCCGGCATAGCAATGTTGTCTGGTTGGAGCACTGCTGGACGTCTGGCATGCCCTCATTGCATGTATGATTCAGATGCATTTACATTGCAGAAGAGTGGTAAGCAGTCATGGTTTGATAACCATAGGAAGTCTTGCCCCCAAATCATCCTTACAGGCGTAACTTGATCGCCTTCCGGAAGAACAAAGCAGTCATAAAATTTGCCGAACCGGTTAGGTCCGGCACGGATCTATTTGATTCTATAAAGCATTTGGGGTTGATGTATGCATGGGAACCGGATGCAGATAGAATAAATAGCCGTATATGTAAAGAACATAACTGGAAGAAGCGAAGTATATTTTGGGATTTGCCTTATTGGAGCACAAATCTCATCCGGCACAACTTGGATGTTATGCATATCGAGAAAATTTCTTTGATAACATATTTAACACGGTGCTAAACATCCCGGGAAAAACAAAAGATACTGCAAAGTCAAGAGAAGAACTTAATCAGTACTACAGAAGAGGTGATTTGAGAAGGAGTGCCGATGGGACCTATCCTAAAGCATGTTACACTCTTGACAGAAATTCACGAGAAGTTTTATGTAACTGGGTTAGAGGGTTAAAATTTCCAGATGGTTATGCCTCAAATATCGATAGGTGTGTGGACATGCATAAGCTCAAGTTGTTCGGCATGAAGAGCCACGACTGTCATGTTTTCATGCAACGATTATTACCTATAGCTTTTCGTGAGTTGCTTCCGCAACATGTCTGGAAGGCAATTACGGAGCTCAGCTTATTCTTCAAGGAGTTATCTGCCGCAATCATTACTTCTGCATCCATGGCAAGGCTTGAGGAAGAAATTCCAATTATTTTATGCAAGCTTGAGCGAATATTTCCTCCTAGTTTTTTTGACTCAATGGAGCATTTACCGGTTCACTTGCCATACAAAGCGAGCATAGCTGGTCCCGTGCAGTATCGCTGGATGTATCCTTTCGAGAGGTAAATATATACATCATTAAGATATGTTGACATTTCAAATATTATTTCATTGCTTGAAAATTCGTTAATTTTTGTTGCAACTTTACATATAGGTATCTTAAGAAGTTAAAAAATAATGTGCGTAATAAGGCAAGGGTTGAAGGTTCTATATGCAATGCACACTTGGTCGAAGAAGTTTCAGCTTTTGCCTCACATTACTTTGAGGGTCACGTCCACACGAGGAGCCAAAATCATGGTCGTAACGATGACGTATGTGTGGACGAAGCAGAAGCTAATGATGGTAGAATATCAATTTTTAAAGCTATTGGCCGTTAATTTGGTGGGCAGAAGTCAAGAAATCTTAGCGATATGGAGTATAATGTAGCACATTATTACATCCTAATGAACTATCGAGAAGTCGATCCATATATTGAGTAAGTGTATACTTCAATGCTAAATTGAAAATTTAAATTTATATAATAATATACCATAATATTTAATTTCTAACATTAGTTTTCATCCTTTTCATCCCATAAGGATGTTTTGTGATAGACAACGACAGATGAATCCTGACATCAGTCAAGTTGCAATTGGGCAGAAATTAGAAACGGAGTTTGCTTACTGGTTTTATGAATTTGTGAGTAGTATCACTCAATCAATTTTGATAATGGCTATTATTTTTTGAATTGGATGTCAATAGCTTATTAATTTATAGGTCAACGGTCCATGGTCGACAACAGACAATATTTTCATTAAATGTCTATCGCAATGGCCATTGAAGACCGTAACAACCTCTACTGGCTATTTTGTAAATGGGTACAAATTTCAGATTGAACGATTAGCAGCTTCAAGAGGCACGCAAAACTGGGGCGTGTGTGTAAAAGGAGAAAGTGTTGGAGCAAATATGCAGGATTATTATGGAAAGTTAGTAGAGGTGGTTGAAGTTGAATATCCCGGTTGGCCTATGAAACGAACCGTATTGTTTCGTTGTGATTGGTTCGATCCAATAGTTCCTATGGGCAAAAGGGTTCATAACGACTATAATTGGTTGAAGTGAACCATCGACGAAGATTGCAGAAATATGACCCATTCATCCTTGCATCCCAAGCTCAGCAAGTCTTTTACTGCGGATATCCAAGTTTGCGCAACGACAAGCGAGATTGGTGGGCCGTTTCTAAAATCGTCCCACGTTCAACAATCGTATTAGAGGAGAGTTCATCAAGTCAATCAACCGAGTGCCCTGCATTTCAAGAGGATGAGATGGAAATGCATGCAATTGAGGATGACACAAGGGCTCCTGAAACATCACTTAGAGATCCAAGTGGTGATGTCCAACAAATTGCGGATGCAAATGTTCGGTTTCCTTTCGATGATAATGAACTGATTCGCAATCCGATACGGCATCGGATGTTGAACCAACATTTCACGAAACAATGACACCGATTAAACATAAAGGTTTTTTAAAATTTAACTTTTTTTATAAGTGTTAAATTCTTACATAGTCAATCATTAATCGTAATTTAATTGTGTGAATCTTTAGTATTTTCAGTATGAGGGGAAGAGGTAGATCTACCGACGACAGTTTGGGTGAGCAGAGACGTAGTTTGGATCCTGCGAGATCAGATCACATTAGCGTCGGAGATGGAGAGTTTGGATCTCCAGCAGAGGTGCAGCCTTCGATCTCTGCACCAGTATTACCATCCAACCGATCGGCACAGACCTCCGAGAGTTCTTCCACCATCGGCGGCCGCATTGTACTTAGACTTGATGCTCAGGGGATGTAAGTATATACTAATTAAAAATATTTTATTTATATTTTTAAGTCATTTACTTATAAACTTGCATTTTTTTAACAGATTCATTGAGCAGCATCATGTCTCCAGCCACATCAGTGCCGTTTTTCAGAGGCGTGCAGATCCCAGTGGCTACGATTGGCGCCACGTATCGCCAGCCACGAGGGAGTTTTATTTTTCTGAGTTTCAGGTAAACTTATTAAATACAATTTATCAGTGATATATAATTCTTTAAAGTTAATAAATTCAGAAACTAACTATTTATTTTAATGCAGAAAAAGTTTACGTGGGATCCTGCCACCCATGATGCCATTAGGGCAGCATGGGAGGCTCTGACGCGATGCCGATACTCCGACATGCTTCATCGTTGGAGGTCATTGGGTCAGCGTTCTGCGCACGTGCCAGAGGGTATTTGGCACGAGTGGCAGCAGGCCTGGGAGTCCGATGGCTGGCGCAGGAGGTCCGCATCAGCCAGCACAAACCGCCGATCTGAGAAGGGCGGTCCTGGCACGGGTCTCTCCCGTCATACTTTGGGCTCCATTTCGATTCAGGAGCACAGACAGCGTATGGTAAGAAAACATAAATATTTTAATTACTATTTTAGTTATTTACAAATATTTGTATTAATATCATTTTTTTTATTGTTATAGTCTGAGCAGGAGGGCGGAGATCCTGGTGAGTTTCGTCTATTCAGGGCGACACACACCAGGAGGGACGGCTCCTGGGTCGACATGCGATCACGGGAGGTTGCGGTAAGAAATTAGATTTATGTAGTATCTGTTTAATTTCTAAAATTTTATTTCGAGAAATTTATTAACTCATTTATTGTTGATTTCATAATTTCAAGACACGAGTCGAGGAGCTTCGCTCCCAGGCATCGCAGGTCGACTCTACTGATGGGGAGACGCCCGTCGAACTCTCAGCAGAGGAGAGTCGACGTGTGTTTTTGGAGGCTGTTGGTGCCCAGCCACGAGACCGCAGGGTCTATGGTATGGGCACTAGAGCTTCTACATTTTTTCCCCATCAGGCCTCCAGCTCGCGAGTTCCTGCTGATCTTCCTCCCGAGCGTTTATAGGAGCTTCGCAGATCTATTGCAGAGGAGATTCGCCAGGACGTCGAGCAGGATTTTGAGGATCGTATGCGAGGCCGGGATCAGGAGGTTGCAGACATGCGAAATGAGATGCATTATTTGCGGGATTTGGTTAGCCGCTTGTCGCAGAGTCTTCAGCCTCCACAGCCTCCACGTGATCGTTCAGATTCTTGATGTATTTTTTTTTATGTTGTAAAAACTTCAAAATTTTAATATATAAATTATTTTTTGAAAATTATTATTTGGATTGAGTGAAAAATATTTGTATCAATATTTAGATTTAGCGAAATTGAATTAACCGTTTTAATTTTTAATCATTTAAATATTTTTAAAAACAAATTTGCGACGCATTAGCGACTGATATTGGATCGCTAATATTTTTAAAATATTATTATTAAATATTACGATGCAATGACCTGGCATCGCAATAATTTAAAAATAAATTTATTAGTAACGCATTAGCGACTACAATTGAGTCGCTATTTTATCTTAAAAATTATTTTAAAATATTGCGACGCAATTACCTTGCATCATAATATTTTAAAATAATTTTTATTTGCGACGCATTAGCGACTCAAATTGCGTCGCTATTATACCAAAATTATTATTATTAAATATTGCGACGCATCTGGATGAGTCGCAAATTTGCGACCCAATTTAGTGCGTCGCAATATTTAATAATAATTTTTTTTAAAAAAAATTAATTTTAAATATTGCGATGCAAATTAGTACGTCGCAATATTTAGTAATAATTTTTTTAAAAAATTTATTTTAAATATTGCGACTCAATTTAGTGCGTCGCAATATTAATAATAATTTTTTTTCTAACTAAATTTAATTTTTAAATTTAGCGACGTATTTGCATGCGTCGCAATATTGCGACGCAATATGGCGTCGCAAGAGCATCGCAGAGAGTCGCAATATTGCGACAAAAGGGTATTGCGATGGACAGTTGAGTGACGCCCTCGTTGCGTCGCTATTGCGTCGCAATATCATGTTTAGCGATGCAATTGCGACGCATTTGGGCGTCGCAATATTTAAAATCTCTTGTAGTGATGTTTGTTTAGTTACAATGGCTCCTTAATGAGCAGATAAACAAATGTAAGAATAGAGTTTAGATAAGCCTGATTTGCAGTTGGTTGGCTTTGAGCTTTTTTCTTTTCTTCAACTCCTTTGAGGTGTAGAACCAGGCCTCAGCTTGGATTCTTCACGGAAGATGTGTTGGAGTTGATTTGGGCTTTCCTCTTTTCTTTGAGTTGAAAATCTCTTGAGATACTCTTGAATAGCACTTGGATTTTCTTTAGAAGCTTCCTTGGATTTGAGCTTGAACACAGAAGGAACTTCCTTTGATTTCACACTCTTTCTTTCACTCTATTTTGAATCACGGATTTTTTCAACTGAAGCTCTTTTTTCGATTTTTCTCTTCTTTTTCTTTGAAATAAATATCTCTCTATTCGTCTCTCTTTGATTTGAAAACAGCTTCTCTATTTATAGATTCTGCAAGAATATAGCCGTTAGAAACAAAGAAAAATAGCCGTTAAGCAAAAATCTTACCGTTGAGCTGAGTTGGCATCCGTAAAAATTTCGCCCAGATTTGCTGGAGTCGACTCATGCTTTTCCCGAGTCGGCTCGAGCTCGTGATACTAAAAATAGAAATGTTTAGAAAGTCATGGGGTCGACTCACCAAAAGTAAAGTGTCGACTCCTGAAAGTCGGGGGTCGACTCATGAAAAGTTGGGGTCGACTCGCGAAGTGCTCAGAAAAACACTCTCTGGTGTCTGAGCGGAGTCGACTCGCACAGTCATGGAGTCGGCTCGACAAAATCGGGGGTCGACTCGTGAAATTACGTGGGTCGACTCGAGACAGATAGACATTTCTGTTCTCTGAGGGGAGTCGACTCTGAAACTCATGAGTCGGCTCCGGAACGTATCAAAAATCAGAAAGTTTTCTGATTGACTTTAAAATCGTTCCAGATTCATTTTAAATCATTGTTTTGACTTGAATTCAATAAAATTGACATTAAGAATTAATTCAAGAAGTATTCCAAAAACTCATTGATCAATCTATGAATTATAAAATTTCTTTTTGAAAGCTTAAAGTATTGAGCTTGAAGTTACTTTCAAAATGATTAATGTCAAACTTTAACATTCTCATTGATTGTTCAAAATAAATTCATTGCACATGTAAATAAACTCATTGCATCTTTTATCATACTCATGGCTTTTAGTAATCATCAAAATCAAAAGGATTGGGGCATATAATTTTTCAATAATCTTCCAACAATCTCCCCCTTTTTGATGATGACAAAAACATTGAGTTTATGCATGATTGATTGTGAATTTATTTTGATTTCATAAATAGGCTTAGGCTCCCCCTGAATGAGGTAGCTCCCCCTATGAAACTTAATCATTCAATTAATTATCTCATTGATTAATTTGATTTTCTCATATGCATATTCAATCATAAAACTATAAAACTCTCCCCCTTTTTTGTTATCAACAAAAAGGTAGAGAAGCAAAACTATTCAATCAAGATAAGATTTAACCAAATCATTCATTCATTGAAAGAAGGAAATACATTAAGTAATCAAAATTGATATTTCATTTCATCAAAGAGTCTAATACATCAAAATGTTTAATACATTGATATCAAAAAGTAAAACATACCAATAATTTCAATACATAACAAGGATTGAGAATCTAATACATTAGAAATGAGTTCTAACAATCCTAGTCAAATGATCTATTATATTCTTGATTCCATCTGATTGGATTTTTACATAGTCTTTGAGCCTTTCATCTACAAAAGTGCAAGCAGTCAAAATCTTGTCTTGAAGCTTCGCATTGCATCTAGAGTAGGTTTCGCCATCTCCGCAAATATCTTTAAGTTCTTCAAAATGTTCTTGAGATCTCCACTTAAAGACATTGAAGAAGGTGCTGAGAGTAGACTCAATTTTAGTGATTCTGTCATCCAATGAATATAGTCTCCTTTAGGTTCATGAACTTATATTCAAACTCAGACTTTAATTTCTCAGACTGGTCATCTAATAGTCCTTTGAGTTGCTTTAATTGTAGATCTGAGAAGCCAGCAGAAGAGGATGAAGCTTGATCAAATAACTGAGCAGGTGTAGGAGCAGGTGCTGAAGTAGGAGGGCTCGGAGGTGCAGGTGAGGATTGTCTAACTGATGGACCTGGTGCATCAACATCTGTAGCTCTCTCTTCTACTAATCCTTTCCTCTCCCATATACCATTTCTCTTAATAAAACCCATCCGATGAATGGTGGCCAAGCTATAGAAGTCTGTATGCCTCAGGTTCCTCATTGGCTCACTGTCAGATATAACAATTCCTTGACTCTGAAAAATCTTGGTGAGAATCATACCATAGGGCAGGCTAGACTTTCTTTTTCCTCCACAGTCAGCAATGTACCAAAGAATCATACTGGGAAGGTTTATTGGCTTGCCCGTAACAATGCATCCATCACAAAGATGTCCCTTTCAGATACATAATCAAATCTTCCTATCTTTGGAAAAAGTATCCTACTGCAAATGTTATGAAGCAATCTCAGTTCTAATGAAAGTTGGTTGGCAAACACTTCTTCAAAGCGACAACATCCCGGTTTAATAATCTAGCAAGAGCAGGACTTCGGTCTTCAGAAGAAAATGTGGCAGTCCCTGATAAGGGTAGATCCAATAGTCTCGACAGAAGCTCTACAGTCACTGAGATCCTATTTCCTCTTACAGTGCTTATGAGACCATGATCTCCTCTCGATAAGTTATTATAAAACTCCTTTACTAGAGAGGGATAAGTAGGGCAATCCAGTGAACATATCTTCTCCCATCCCATCTCTATTAATTGTCTCCCTAATAAAAATCCCTCTGCCTCAAAAAGTTCAAAATCCACCTTTCTACCATGGTTATGATTCTATCTGCTAAACGATCTACCTGAGTAGGAGCAGTGGCTGGAGAAGCATTGGGGTTGAAGATGATGAAGTGGAATCCGTGCTTGGAGAAGGCTCACGCACCGGACGCCTCACCGTCTTCCTCACGGCTCTCTTCCTCTTCACACCGGCCGCAGCAAGATTGGAACCTCTAGTTTTGGGTGCCATTGGTCGATTGAAGTATTAATCAGTGATTTTGGAATTTGGAAGGTCTGGAGATATTTGGAGAGAGTATTTTGAGAGATTAGAAAGTTTGAAATGAACGGCGAGTCGACTCTGCCCTAGATAAATCAACCTGGGACCACTTCGAGTCGGCTCGCGCAAAGCAAGGGGTCGACTCCGACAGTCACAGAAAACCATCCGAAGTGGAGTCAACTCGCACCGAGAAGGGGTCGACCCGAGAGTTTCAGTCGAAACCAGGAGTCGACTCCGATACGCACCGAGTCGGCTCCGAGACCATTTCAGAGCAAAAACATGAAATTTCTGAAATGTGTCCAAAATTTGATCATAAAAATTGATAAAATAATCATTGAATATGAATGGATCAATTAGATATGAATTCTAGATAGATTTCCTTAAAGATCAAGGATTTGAAGAATCTTAGATAAAATTTCCTTAGGGTTTCAAATTCATTCTAATGGATCACAAATCCCTAACTCTCCTCTAAGATAACAGAATCTTTCTTCACTTAAGGGTTTTGTAAATATGTCTGCTAATTGTTCTTCAGTGTTAACATAATCAAGACATATTTCATTATTTGCTACATGTTCTCTTATAAAATGATATCTAATTTCTATGTGTTTGGTTCTTGAATGTTGAATTGGATTCTTTGTTAGATTAATTGCACTTGTGTTATCACATCTTATAGGTGTTTTATCAAGTGTGATACCATAGTCTTCAAGTTGTCGCTTAATCCATAGGATTTGAGCACAGCAACTTCCAGCTGCTACATATTCAGCTTCAGTAGTTGATAATGCAACTGAATTTTGCTTTTTGCTAAACCATGAGATTAAGTTACTTCCTAAGAATTGGCATGCACCACTTGTGCTTTTTCTATCTAACTTACATCCAGCATAATCAGAATCAGTGTATGCAATCAATTTAATGTTGGAGTCTCTAGAATACCATAAACCTACATTTTTTGTTCCACTTAATATCTTAGTATTCTTTTAACAGCAATTAAATGTGATTCTTTAGGTTCTGACTGAAATCTAGCACATAAGCAAACAGCAAACATTATGTCTGGTCTACTTGCAGTTAAGTAAAGTAGGGATCCGATTATACCTCGATAATATTTTGATCAACCTTCTTACCTTCTTCATCTTTGTCCAGCTTGCATGAAGGACTCATTGGTGTTCCGAGGGGTTTAATTGATTCCATACCAAACTTCTTTAGGATTTCTCTTGTGTACTTTGTTTGGTTGATGAAGATTCCCTCTTTGCTTTGTTTGATTTGGAGTCCAAGGAAGAAGTTGAGTTCTCCCATCATGCTCATTTCAAATTCGCCCTGCATTAACTTAGCAAAATCTTGACATAGAATATTGTTAGTAGCACCAAAAAATATCATCAACATATATTTGAACTACTAATAAATCTTTACCTTTTCTTTTCAAAAATAAAGTTTTATCAACATTTCCTTTTATAAAATCATTTTCAATTAAGAATTTACTTAATCTATCATACCAAGCTCTAGGTGCTTGTTTCAAACCATATAATGCTTTGTGCAATTTAAAAACGTGATTTGAAAATTCGTGATCTTCAAAACCTGGTGGTTGTTCTACATATACTTCTTCATTTATAAATCCATTTAAAAATGCACTTTTTACATCCATTTGAAATAAGTTAAAATTCATATGACATGCAAATGCAAGTAATAGTCTAATGGCTTCTAATCTAGCTACTGGTGCAAAGGTTTCATCAAAATCAATGCCTTCTTCTTGATTATATCCTTTTGCAACTAATCTAGCTTTGTTTCTAATTACTATGCCATTTTCATCTAGTTTATTTCTAAATATCCATTTTGATCCTATAACAGAATGATTTTTAGGTCTTTCAACTAAGTCCATACATTATTTCTAGTGAATTGATTTAATTCTTCTTGCATTGCTAACATCCAATTATTATCTTTTTCAGCTTCTTCAATAGTTTTAGGTTCAATTTGTGATACAAATGCAAGATGATTACTAATGTTTCTCATGGATGATCTAGTTCTTATTCCTTGAGATGGATCACCTATAATCAATTCCTTAGGGTGACTATAAGCATATCTCCAATCCCTAGGTAGATCTACATCATTATGATTAGCGTTAGTATCATCATCCTTAGGTGAATCATTATCTTTAGCGTCTTGATCTTGATCTAAAGATACATCAATATTTAATTTTTCAAGATCTTTCTCAATTATGTTTGTATCTTCATCATCATCAAATTTTTCAGAACGAGTTGCTAAAGATTCATCAAAAACTACATGAATTGATTCTTCAACAACTAAAGTTTTCTTGTTAAATACTCTATATGCTTTACTAGTTATTGAGTATCCTAAGAATATTCCTTCATCAGATTTAGCATCAAATTTGCCTAAATTGTTTTTACCATTATTGTGAACAAAACATTTACAACCAAATGCATGAAAATATTTTATATTGGGTTTTCTATCATGCCATAATTCATAAGGTGTTTTCTTTAAATAGGTCTTATTAAGGCTCTATTTAAGATGTAACATGCTGTGTTAATAGCTTCCGCCCAAAAGTATTTCGGGAGTTTACTTTCACATAGCATGGTACGGGCCATGTCTTCTAGAGTCCTATTTTTCCTTTCAACTACACCATTTTGTTGTGGGGTCCTAGGTGCAGAAAAATTATGATTAATTCCATTTTCATTGCAAAAACTTTCAAATAAGTGATTTTCAAATTCAGTTCCATGATCACTTCTTAGAGACACTATGGTAGTGTTTTTCTCATTTGTTACTTTCTTGAAGAATTTCATGAATATCGAGAAAGTCTCATCTTTGTGAGCTAAAAACATTACCCAAGTGAATCTAGAGTAATCATCTACTATCACAAGACCATATTTCTTTCCTCCTAGACTTGTGGTTCTAGTTGGTCCAAAAAGGTCCATGTGAAGTAGCTCTAATGGCCTAGAAGTTGAAACAATTTTTAGATTTGAAAGAACTTCTTGTTTGTTTTCCAAACTGACATGCATCACATATTTTGTTATTTTCAAAATCTAATTTAGGTAAACCTTTTACTAAATCCATTCTAATTAGTTTTGAAATCAGGTGTGTGCTTGCATGACCTAATCTTCGATGCCACAACCAACCAATCTCATTCATATTAGCATTATTAGCAACTAAGCAATGATTATTAGTAGACAATTTTCTAAATCAATCATATATACATTGCCATTTCTATTTCCAATAAAAACAATGCTATTATCAATGGGATTAGCTACAGTGCATAAAGAAGATTCAAAAGATACTTTAAAACCTTTGTCACATAATTGACTTATACTAATTAAGTTATGCTTTAAACCATCAACATAAAGTACATTTCAATAAATGTGGAGGGAGTTATTTGAATGTTACCAAACCCCAAGATTTGGCCTTTGCCATTGTCGCCAAATGTAACAACTCCTCCTTTCTTTTCTTCAAGGGTGATGAATTCTTCTTTGTCACCCGTCATATGTCTTGAGCAGCCACTATCAAGATACCACTTTCTCTTTGATCTCTTGGCCACAAGACATTCCTGCAATGAAATCAGACTTTATGTTTAGGTACCCAAGCTTTCTTGGGTCCTTCATGGTTAGTACCAACAAATATTGTTCCTTTCGGAACCCATATTTTCTTTCCTTTAACATTTAAGTTTTTATTAGGTTTTAGAATTTTACATTCATAGATTTATGTCCTTTTGATTACATTTAAAGCATGTAAAATTACTTTGGCCAGCACTTACAAAAATATTTTTAAGTGATTTTTGTTTTCTTAAAGTGTTATATCCTAATCCGGCTTTGTCAAAAACTAGCTTTTTGACTATTTAATAACATGTCTAATTTAGTTGAACTTAATGTAAACTTATCAACTATGTTTTTATGTTTTTCAACCTCTTTCTTTAGTTTATCTTTTTCATTTAGATTGATTCTTTTCATTCATTAAAATTTCATTTTCAGATTTAAGTTTCTTAACTTCATTATTAAGATTTTCTTTTCTTTGAATGAAAGTTAATTTTCATTTTTCAAAACTTGTATTTCTTTTTCAAAACCTTGAAATCCCCAACAAGTTCATTAAAAGCATCAAAAAGTTCATCAAAGCAAATTCATCGCAAGGGTTGTCGGAACTTACCTCATCGTTGTCGTCCGCCATAAACATACGTTTGCGACTTCCTTTTGTTCTTCTTCTTCGGAAGAAGATTCCTCGCTGTCACTCCAAGTCGCACATAAGCCTTCTTTTTCTTTTTGTAGGCTTTCTTCAATTAGGACATTCATTCCTAAAGTGCCCCGGTTTATTACACTCATAGCAAGTCAAGGGGTCTTTCTCTTTTTCTTTGTCCTTGTCCTTGTTCTTATCCTTTTCTCCTTCCCACTTGTTCCAAATTTTTTCTTGTGGAAGGGTTTCTTTCTCCTCATGAATCTTTAAATTTCTTTGCTAAGAGAGCAGTTCTTCATCATTCATCATCATCATCACTGCTGCTCTCTTCTTCTTTTGCAGCTTTGAGGGCAATTTTTTTTCTTTGTGTCCTCCTCAATGCTGCCTCATAGTCAGCTCATGGGTCATAAGTGATCCTAGAAGCTCCTCTAAGGGTAAAGTGTTGAGGTCCTTGCTTCTTGGATTGCTGTCATTTTTGCTTCCCATGATCTTGGTAATGACCTAAGAATTTTTCGAACAAGTTCTGAGTTAGTATATGTCTTACCAAGACTTTTCAAACCATTTACAATGTCTGTAAATCTAGTGTACATGCATGCAATGGTTTCAGATTGTTCCATGCTAAATAACTCATATTTATGAACAAGAATATTAATTTTAGATTCTTTTACTTGGTTGGTACCCTCATGGGTAACCTCTAATCTATCCCAAATCTCCTTTGCGGAATTACAAGTGGAGATTCTATTAAATTCATTAGCATCTAAAGAGCAATATAAACATTCATGGCCTTAGCATTGAGCTGTGCCATTTTCCTATCATTATCATTCCAGTCCCTTTCGGGCTTAGGAACAATAGTGTCATCAATAACATGTGTGTGTACTAGGTCCATTAATTATAATACCCCATAATTCAAATCAGAAGCTTGAATGAATATCCTCATTCTTGCTTTCCAAGAATAATTTGAACCATTAAAAGTAGTGGAGGTCTATTCCAAAATGACCTTCAGCCTCTCCAACTTGTGTTGCCATTTGATTTCGTAGCTCTTGATCGTCTGATCAAAATCTAATGAGCACTTCTCAATATACCAATTGTTGG
Source organism: Calamus simplicifolius (assembly GCA_900491605.1). Taxonomy (NCBI): domain Eukaryota; kingdom Viridiplantae; phylum Streptophyta; class Magnoliopsida; order Arecales; family Arecaceae; genus Calamus; species Calamus simplicifolius. The sequence goes on along the minus strand of UESW01001387.1, from coordinate 426,524 downwards.
CCCAGATGACAACCCAAGAGGGGGGGGGGTGAATTGGGTTCTTTAAAAAATTAGCCTTTTAAAATAGTTTGCTTAAGAAGAATGAAGGCAAATGCAATGTAAATACAAAGTGCAGTGAATAAAACAGAGATAGAGAGACAATAAGCACGGCAAACACAAAGATTTTATAGTGGTTCGGTGTATCCAACACCTACGTCCACTCCCAAGATTCACTTGGGTCCACACTATAATTTCCTGATTACAGCAGAGTTGTTTTACAAGCTCACAACTCAAACTTGTTGTTTTCCCGGGATCACAACGAACCCAGCTGGTTTTCAAAGGCTCACCAGCACAAAAACCTAACACAAGCTTTACCAAGCTTGTACCGAGGTAAGACTACCTCCACTAGTTCAATCCCCCAGATTGAACTAGACACAAATAATAGAAATATGTTTTTCAATTACAAGGCTCCTTAATGAGCAGATAATCAAATATAAGAACAAAGTTTAGAAAGCCTGATTTGCAGTTGGTTGGCTTTGAGCTTTTCTTCTTTTCTCAACTCTTTGAAGTGTAGAATCGGGCCTCAGCTCGGATTCTTCACGGACTGTGTCGTTGGAGTTGATTTGAGCTTTTTCTTTTTTGAATGTTAAAATCTCTTGAGATGCTCTTGAATAGCTCTTGGATTTTCTTCTGAAGCTTCCTTGGATTTGAGCTTGAGCACAGAAGGAGCTTCCTTTGATTTCACACTTTTCTTTCACTCTATTTTGAATCACGGATTTTTTCAAATGAAGCTCTATTTTTCCAATTTTTCTCTTCTTTTTCTTTGAAGTGAATATCTCTCTATTGTCTATCTTTGATTTGAAAACGGCTTCTCTATTTATAGATTCTGCAAAATATAGCCGTTAGAAACAAAGAAAAATAGCCGTTAATTAAAAATCTTACCGTTGATGCTGAGTTGGCATTCGAAAAATTTCGCCCAGATTTGCTGGAGTCGACTCCTGCTTTTCCGCGAGTCGGCTCGAAGTCGTGATACAAAAATAGAAATATACAGAAAGTCAGGGTCGACTCATCAAAATAAAGTGTCGACTCCTGACAGTCGGGGGTCGACTCATGAAAAGTTGAGGTCGACTCGCGAAGTGCTCAGAAAAACACCTCTGGTGTCTGAGCGGAGTCGACTCGCACAGTCATGGAGTCGGCTCGACAGAATCGGGGGTCGACTCATGAAATTATGTGGGTCGACTCGAGACAGATAGACATTTCTGTATTCTGAGTGGAGTCGACTCTGAAACTCATGAGTCGGCTCCGGAACGTATCAAAAATCAGAAATTTTCTGATTGACTTTAAAATCATTCCAGATTCATTTTAAATCATTTTTTGACTTGAATTCAATAAAATTGACATTAAGAATTAATTCAAGAAGTATTCCAAAAACTCATTGATCAATCTATGAAGTATAAAATTTCTTTTTGAAAGCTTAAAGTATTGAGCTTGAAGTTACTTTCAAAATGATTAATGTCAAACTTTAACATTCTCATTGATTGTTCTAAATAAATTCATTGCACATGTAAATAAACTCATTGCATCTTTTATCATACTCATGGCTTTTAGTAATCATCAAAATCAAAGGATTGGGGCATATAATTTTTCAATAATCTTTCAACAATAACTATGTGGCTTCAATAATTTACTTTTTCTTTTCTATGACTAAACAACAATGTCTAGGAGTGATTAATTGTTGGATGAGTATTATCCCTACTAAGCTTGCACTTCTTCACATTTGTATTTGGTGCTATTGTAGTCTCGGGCAAGAATGTATACTCAAGAATGAAAATTTATGCATGTGAGTAAATAGAATCTAAAATGACTCAAAACTAACTGATTTAGCAATTTAGTATATGATTGCAAAGCCATGTCTCTTCCATGGAAAATGAACAGCTTAAGGAGTTCTATAGTTCACTATAATGGTATTATTATGGTATGAGTGGGATAAGAACTCTTCAATCAAAAAGAAGATTGTTCTCATCTTTTTCATGAAAACATAAGGCAATTTAAGGCTATGTTCAGTTTGAAAGGTTAATGTATTACTAGATCATTGGATTCAGGAACAAATTGTGTGTGGAAAAAAGAAATTTTAGTTTTCAACATACCTCTTAAAGAGATTGCTTTTCTAGTATTTAATGGGATAAAGTAAATAAATGAAATAAAAGATTTTATTTACTTGTTTTTTTTTTAACCAAGCATAAAGAAGAATAACTCATTGATAACCCTAACAAAAATTTGGCCAAAATTTTGCATTTAGAATAGGTTATTTTATTCTTCATTATTACAACTACACGTATAGGTTATTATTTGGCCAAAATAATGTACACTCTTTCTTGATTGTTTCTTTATTTATTTAATAAAAGGTTTTTGGACATTTTTGCCAAACAAGGAGAATACAAATATGGATAATGCAGTTCTAGGGGCCATATAAACACCAATCTTTGCTTACCCTATCTTGATTGAACCACTGGACCTATTAGCTCTTGCCTCTGAAATGGTGTGTTTGCTATTTATACTAGGGATAAGGTTGCATAACTCATCCAACTTCTCATCTACTTTTCAAGTATAGGCTCAAATCCAACTATTTGTCCATCATGGTTATACTATTTGCTTACATCTAAGCAAATGCCAAATTTAGGAAGTGAAAAGCAAACAACACAAAACTATGAGTAAAACTATACAAAAGAATAAATGTTCATGCATAAAAAGTAGATTCGAAAGAAAGCTCACCTTATCTTTATAAAGGTCTTTGTTCAAAATATCTTTTAAAGACCAGGAGAATACTAGGTTCACCAAGCTTATCTCCCAATGCTTTTGTTATCACCTTTAACTTTCATCTCATGTATCTCATCATCACTTCCGAAGTCAGTCATCCTTATCCTCCTTTTATTGAATTAATGGAATGTGAATAAGAATGTAAATTAGAGAAATGAAGGATGAAAGAAGCCTTTTACATTCTAGAATAGAAAGAAACTGAGATGAAAAAGAAGAAAATATGATTCAAAATGTAACTATCCATTATGCATGTTGTTTTAGTGTTAAACCATCAAAACACAATGAGGATTTAAATGTATTCAAGTCTTTCCAATAATATGATCTAATGATCATTACCATTGCCTATCCAAATGCGAATAGGTGTGTTTAATTTTTCTATAAACATCTTATATTTTTCTACTTAAGAGCAAGAAAACTAAGCTGGATATGTTTTTATTCAAAATAAAAATAGCTTATGCATATAAAATGTAGTGGAGACAAGTCTAGAAATTGAGGTTCACAAGCATGACTTGACAAAATTCAGCTATATATAACAAATTTATATTATAAAATTAATATAAAGCATAGTACTTGTGATATTAGAGTGGTGTCATAGTTAAATTTGAGTTTTATATTTTATATAGCTTGATATAAATGCATATGGGATTTAGAGAGGCATGCTTCTCTTGTTCCTCCTTCAAAACAACAATTTAATTACTTCTACTTCTCTTAAAGTGGTAATTTAACTAATAAGATGTATTTGTCTTAAGATAGGAGTGGTTGAAAGATGAATGAACTCATGACATGCAAACCATTGAGTATCTAGAATTAGGGTTTAACACAGCTATATATGGAAAGAAAAATTTGCAAGAACTATTTGTGCAATTGGGTGAAATTGCAATAACAAAACTAAAGAAATAGTAATACCCAAGCCACCTATTGATTGGTGGAACAATGATGCTTGACTCCATTTATTTTAAGAACTAGATAAACTCAGAAACCTTTCAAGTTATTATAATAATAAGATGGTTACTATTCACAATGGTTGTCAATAGAGGTAAGTCTCAACAATAAATATAGGTGACAGAATAGAAGATGGGGCCTATATGAAGTTTATGTTTATGTTTTGCTGTTTATTGCATCTTACATGGTGAAAAGTTAAACAAAGTTTGATAATACCGTATGACTGATATATGCTATATACAATGCATACAAAAATTAGTTATGGTTGGAAATTTGATCAAAGGTTGGCAAGTTCCAATTTTTGAATTAATTGTTCTAGCATAATTTTATGATTAAATAAAGTTAAGGCCACTTCAAGATGGAAGAATGACAATGTGAGGGATCATGGATGCTTTCATAATTCTCTATATAGAATGTGAAAACTTGGGTAGGTTGTGGTAATTAAGTTTAGAATTGCTTTGAAAACTCTAGAGCTTTGATAAACACTACATAGTAGTGGACTTATACAAATGCATATGACTTATGCGTGCATGCACATGCACATGTACGCTCAAGCACACACATATATTAGTTTGACTTGGTTACATTCAAAATAATCTTTAAAAATTAGTTCAAATCTAAATTTGGATTATGAGCATCCCACAATGATAATCTGAAACATTGGACATAATGTAGAACTTTTAAAATGGCTAACACATTAAAAATCTTATAAATTAGTGACCTCTAATTTATGCATCGAATGGTTAAAAAAATTATTATTTCTTATCATTTAAACTGTTCAATTTTTTGATTGCTTAATGTATGGGATAAAGGCCTCTACATCACATCATTTTTTATATATAAGAACTTTAGATGTAATAGATCACATCCAATATAGGCATCCATCGTTTAAATTTAAATTTGACAAGACTTATGTGAAAATCTTTTGAGTGTCGCCAAATCAAAAGTGTGCTCTCTCATATTCATGTATGTATGTGTGCATGCATATTTATTACTTCAAGATAATCCACACATTTCTGCATAGTCTAAGATAGGAGCAGAGACCTATCTCTTTTGAGTTTCCTTCAGGATTTTCTAATGTTTTCATTTCAATTATTCAGACCAAGAAGGGAAATGGATGTCCGTTCTTTAGACAGATGCCCAAAATCTTTCTTACAGTTCCTGCTGGGTGGACATTTTGAGCCTGAGCCTTGGTTTTGATGAAAATTCTGTGTTTACTGGTTGGTTTGCCTAAAATAAGTGTAATTGTGTGCCAAAACCAAAACAGACCTTGTTGGTGAGCAATTATGAGTAAAGGATGAAACTTAAGATGACTCATGCAGGATTAATCACTAAAAGGAATACAAAAACAAAGGACATATATAATATGAAGTCTTGCTATTCAAAACAATGCTTCACTTCTCCGGAGAAATCAAAGAAAAAGGGGAACTACAGCATGCTTGTTGAATTGCAAAAAAGAAATTTTCCCTATCAAGGATCTTGGAAAGTATACATTATTATGGCATGCTTCTTTGTATACAAGTCAGATGGCATTTCTATGCTTACTGATAAGCTCACACTAGGAGGTAATATAATAAGAAATGCATGCATACATATAGAGGAAAGTAGTAATTAAAAGCCAAAAGAGAGGCAGACCAGAAGCAGCTCAGCAATGAAGGGGAAATTCACGTAGAATTCTAGTCATAAATAAAAGAACACAAAGAGAGAGACCTTGTCTTTGAAGAGATCGATCTGGTTTGAAGACACCTCTCCCAGAGACCAACTCCTCTTAAGCTTTGGTTGCGATGATGCGGTCGTTACTTTGAACGTACGTGAGCTTTATAATTGATTGAGAAGCAGATGATACGACGGCTTGGAAGCTGGACCCCAAGTAAAGAAAACGAAGAGCCGGCATACACACTTTTGGTAGGAGATGTGTGTTACCAGGGCTAGCCTTCTAACTTCGGAGAAACTTAGAGATCATGACACGACTTTGGTAGGAGATGTGTGTTAATTCAGATGTCTGGTTTGAGGAGTAGAAGACTTCAATTAATAAGCCATATTAGTGTCTTGAATTTAATTAGTTTAAACTTTGAAGAAGTGGAAGGGGTGTGAATGATTTAGAGTATTTCACTTGTTGAATTGGACTTTAACATATCAAGTTTAGGACAAATTTGTGATTTTAATCTAATATATGCTATCATGGTATTGCTTGGCATTGAAATTTAGATATTGATTGTGAGGAAATTATGGAACGCAACGGGATGTTTGCCATTGAAATGTTGGAGATAAGTGGGGTCCCATTTCCAGAACCCCCTTGAGGGGAACCTCAGTATGTTCATCATCTTTAGGCATTACCATTTAATGCCATATTTTTATGTGTTATTATGCAGCAGCTTAGATACATAATTGTTGATGAGATTTTATTGCATGTAAAAGTCACTTAAATGAATCTTATCGGTTAACATTTACCTAGTGTTTGTACCATGCAAAGTTGGAAATTGAGGTGCCTGCAAGATATGCAAAATTTACATGCAATACTGCATCCTTGTTAGCTCAATTGCAGTAGTTATATCATAAGTCTCACAATAGGTCGAATCAAAAGGGACTGAAGCTGGCCAGTTGGCTTCATTATCCACCAATTGTCTTGTTTGGACAATTATTCACTCCCACCTAACCACCAAGCCACCAATACATATCTGTTCGATATAAAATCAATGTTTCTGCTGTCTAGTTATGTTTTGCTAACTTTAATCATGCACCTGCTGTTAAGTTACTCTCCATTTCATTTATTCTCTCTTTTTCATTCTGTAAGCATCATCTGTACAACTTCAAGCTCATATATTAGAGAGATTGTTATAAATGTTAGTGAAGTATGCTAGGTTATTTCCATGCCTATGTTCTACATTCTTTAATGTTGAAGTTTGTTTTCATATTGTTTCTGTTGACACCAGATCACCGGCCTCGAGCGTCCGGTCGCCTTTCAAGCGAGCCTGGGGTACTCATGCGAGCTCCTTGCGTCCGCGGGCCTGCAAACAAGTCCCGAGGGCCAAAAATTCTGGTGGGGGACCCTCCGATGCTCAAGTCAGTGCTGGGCAATAGCCGTGAGCTTGAGGAAGCTCGAAAGAGAGAGAGAGACTCCGAGAAGAGCTCTCTCTGTGAGCGTTTAGGAGAGTTATGAGTGTCTTACCTGGTCGGGGTCCCTCTTACCCTTTTTATAGATGCATGGAGTCCGTGGGCTTGGGACGTGATCACTTGTCAGAATATTAATTGATGACAGCACAGTGGAGCTTACCTCCATATGACGTGTCAAGCTGCAGGCCGTGTCCTGTCAGAGTAGGTGGTCGCATTGCATGGCCGATCGTACGGCGCTTGCCAAACATGTCCCCTATGTCACCTTTTTGGTTGTCCTATGCGGACAGTGATGGGTGATAAAGTTAGTCGTGTGGGTCCCAAGGTACAGCCGTTGGGGGAGAAGGATGATGTTGAGTTGAAGCCAATTGTCCCTCGTAGAACACTGATTATAGAGTGCTTGTGTGGCACCATTCATGCTCTCTAATGAGTTTTAGAAAAGACCTATGGTGAACACTTGCATGGCACTGTTCACGTACGAGGCTCCGTTCACTTGCATGGCACTGTTCACGGCCGGAGGGAGCTTGGCAGCTGCAGGTCCGAGGCCAAGCGAGAGTTAAGACCGAGAGGAGCAACGTGGCAGCCATAAATGCCTTTATATAGGGAGAGAATAAGGCAATAAATGCCTTGGAGCAATTGTATGCACGTTGGCTTTGGAGGCATCGGTCTTGGAGGTAGGTCTCGGCTTTGGAGGTGAGCAACGTGGCAGTCATAAATGCCTTTATATAGGGAGAGAATAAGGCAATAAATACCTTGGAGCAATTGTATGCACGTTGGCCTTGAGGTCTCGGCCTTTGGAGGTTGGGTTCGGTGCTGGCAGCCATAAATGCCTTTAATAAGGCAATAAATGCCTTAGAGTAATTGGGTGTACGTGGCTTTATGAGGCCATAAATGCCCTGGTGTGAGAGATATACCGTGGCTGAAGGGGGTTCCGTCAGTTTCCTTCCTTTGCGATTCTCTAATAGCATTGGATCAGCCACATGAATGGGTGATAAAGTTATTCGTGTGGGTCCCAAGGTACAGTCGTTGGGGGAGAAGGATGATGTTGAGTTGAAGCCAACTATCCCTCGTAGAACACTGATTATAGAGTGCTTGTGTGGCACCATTCATGCTCTCTGATGAGTTTCAGAAAAGACTGATGGTGAACACTTGCATGGCACTGTTCATGTACGAGGCTCCGTTCACTTGCATGGCACTGTTCACGGCCGGAGGGAGCTTGGCAACTGCAGGTCCGAGGCCAAGCGAGAGTTGAGACCGAGAGGAACAACGTGGTAGCCATAAATGCCTTATATAGGGAGAGAATAAGGCAATAAATGCCTTGGAGCAATAGCCATAAATGCCTTTATATAGGGAGAGAATAAGGCAATAAATGCCTTGGAGCAATTGTATGCACGTTGGCCCTGTAGGTGTCGACCTGGAAGGTTTCGGCCTTGGAGGTCTTGGCCTTGGAGGTTGGGTTTGGTGGTCAGAGGAGAGCAACGTGGCAGCCATAAATGCCTTTAATAAGGCAATAAATGCCTTAGAGTAATTGGGTGTACGTGGCTTTATGAGGCCATAAACGCTGAGATATACCGTGGCCGAAAGGGGGCTCCGTCAATTTGCTTCCTTCGTGATTCTCTAATAGCATTGGATCAGCCACATCAATGGGTGATAAAGTTAGTCGTGTGGGTCCAAGGTACAGCCGTTGGGCGAGAAGAATGATGTTGAGTTGAAGCCAACTGTCCCTCGTAGAACACTGATTATAGAATGCTTGTGTGGCACCATTCATGCTCTCTGATGAGTTTCAGAAAAGACCGATAGTGAACACTTGCATGGCACTGTTCACGTACGAGGCTCCGTTTACTTGCATGGCACTGTTCATGGCCAGAGGGAGCTTGGCAGCTGCAGGTCTGTTCACGGCCAGAGGGAGCTTGGCAGCTGCAGGTCCGAGGCGAAGCGAGAGTTGAGACTGACAGGAGCAACGTGGCAACCATAAATGCCTTTATATAGGGAGAGAATATTGCAATAAATGCCTTAGAGCAATTGTATACAGGTTAGGAGGTCTCGGCCGGCCTTGGAGGTGAGCAACGTGGCAGCCATAAATGCCTTTAATAAGGCAATAAATGCCTTAGAGTAATTGGGTGTACGTGGCTTTATGAGGCCATAAACGCCTTGGTGTGAGAGATATACCTTGGCCGAAGGGGGCTTCGTCAGTTTCCTTCCTTCGTGATTCTCTAATAGCGTTGGATCAGCCACATCAGATGCCCCCTCGCCCCTGAGACGAAGCGGGCCCACCCCAGCAAGGCGAAAGGGGCGTCACCTCCCAAGTGGCTGATCCTCACCTGACTTTGGGTCTTTAACCTTTGACATGAAGTTTGGATGTGGGTTCCCGTCCACATGCCATTGAGGCAAAGAGCCAATGAAGCCGCAATGATGCTCCTGAGACAGAGGGAGCCGTTGAGGCTGCAATAATGCCGTGGAGGCAGAGATCAAGCCGCTGAGGTTGTAATAAGGCCGTTGAGGCTAAAATAAGATGGCCGAAGTGGAAATAAAGCCACGGGGGCTGCAATAAATTGCCTCTATGTATTTGATATCGACGTTGGAGTTAGTTTTTGGTTTTTGATGCCAAGCTGGTCTCAAGCTTGAGTGTCGATGGTTCATTGGGCTTTGAGTGCCGGCCGAGTCGGGCTTGTTGTTGAGAGCCGATAGTTCGTCGCTCTGCCAGTGGTACCCGGGCTTCATGCCTGGCTGGCCCAGGGCTTTTTGTGCCTATTGGAGTCGGGCTTTAGTTGTTGAGAACCGATGGTAAATCGCTCTGCCAGTGGTACACTGGGCTTCGTGCCTGGCTGGCCCAGGGCTTTTTGTGCCGACCGGGGTCGGGCTTTAGTTGTTGAGAGCCGATGGTACATCGCTCTGCCAGTGGTACACTGGGCTTCATGCCTGGCTGGCCCAGAGCTTTTTGTGCTGACTGGGGTCGGGCTTTAGTTGATGAGAGTCGATGGTACATCGCTTTGCCAGTGGTACACTGGGCTTCGTGCCGGTTGGCCCAAGGCTTTTTGTGCCGACCGGGGTCAGGCTTTAGTTGTTGAGAGCCGATGGTACATCGCTTTGCCAGTGGTACACTGGGCTTCATGCCTGGCTGGCCCAGGGCTTTTTGTGCCGACCGAGGTCGGGCTTTAGTTGTTGAGAGCCGATGGTACATCGCTCTACCAGTGGTACACTGGGCTTCGTGCCTGACTGACCCAGGGCTTTTTGTGCCGACCGAGGTTGGGCTTTAGTTGTTGAGAGCCGATGGTACATCGCTCTGCCAGTGGTACACTGGGCTTCATGCTTGGCTGGCCCAGGGCTTTTTGTGCCGACCGGGGTCGGGCTTTAGTTGTTGAGAGCCGATGGTACATCGCTCTACCAGTGGTACACTGGGCTTCATGCCTGGCTAGCCCAGGGCTTTTTGGACGCCAAAGCGAGGTTGGCCTTGGATGTTGATGCTGTTGGGAATTGTATCCTAAAGCCAATCATTTGATGATTGTGCTAATATAAATTGTATATAAATTGATATATTAATAAAAGTTATTTGGCAGTTTATTCATTACAAGAACATCTTCTTAATACTCCTGATTGTAATGAAGCCCTCAGGTTCTTCCTTCACGATAAAGAGGATTTATCTTTGAAGGTCCTTAAAAGAGTTCGCGACCAAATGATATATTATGACAGGGTCATAGTACTATCAATTATAGGACATTGTATATCATATGTGTTGGTTGTCCTCTTAACCAAGGAGTGTAGAGACACTAGTATGACATACAGGTGGAAGTGTAGGAGTACATTTCACCGAACGTGACTCATTTCCGGATACTCTACTGTCAAGAGTTAATCCGAGAAGATATAGGTATAAGTATCCTTCAGACCTGAAGATCACAACCAGTGGCTTACAAGCAACTCATTGTACTTAGGTGCCGGACCACCTGGATTTCTAATCCAGCTACGAAAGATTACTGGGTGCAGTCAAGTACTTGTAGTAGTCAGTTGTGGATCAAGATGGAATTTGACCTATCCGGTTAAAAGGAGAAATGCTTGTGTTTCAATTTAGCAAGACCTTGGCCAAGGCACTTCATGTGAAAGTCACATGATCACTAAAGTTGAAATCACTTTATGGATTTGCTATTTAGAGTTGACAGGCTCTTAAGCCATCCTTAGCATTTATGGTCAAGAGATGAATTATACGGTAACTGTTTCTTAGGGTTCTTGGAGTTTGCTCGGCAACTCTTCGACCTATCCGGACGTCGGGTTCCATTGCTAGATGGGCACATCGATTGGTATAGAAAGTTATTTCTATGCTACCGGCTTAGGTTCGAACCTAGAGAGTCACACGCATAGAAGTTTCCTAGGATGATCTATTTGCTGATCAACGATTGAGAATTGTATATGATTTAATTAATCAATTTGATTGATTGAATTATCTTAATTGGGTTAAGTACAAGTGAATAAGATTCAATTTGGTTTAAGTCCATTAGAAGGACTAGTCAATTTCAAATATTGATTTAAAATTAGACTTGATTTGGATTTAAATAGATTCAGGACTAGCCAGATTTGATTTGGGCTTGAACCATGATCTATGTGGGTTTAGTCAAATAAATTCAGATCAGATTAAACCATCAACTGAACCCAAACCTCTCGCATAAGGATCTCATATGATGAGATGGCTAAAATCTCATCTCATGAGAGATTAAATTCTCATGTAGAATTTAATACCTAACATTAATTTTCACCGAACGTCGGATTTAGCCACGACTCTTTAGTTTTCACCGAACGTCGGAATTAAACCAAACGCCGTGTCTCCTTGGTTTTCGCCGAGCGTCGGAATTAACCAAGCGCCGCGCCTTCGGCGTCTCTTCGCTTTTACCAAACGATGGAATTCTTAATGTCAGAATTCAATGTTAAGGCTAAATTGTGACTATAAATAGAGGGCATTCCCTCACCAGAAAATACAGAACAACAATACATGATATGTCATGGATTGTAATTCTAAAAAGGTTAGAATAAAAAATCCTGGTGATTCTGGTGTTAGCGGAAGCGTGGTGGATCTTAGAGGAAGATTCAAGTGGGAGGATTCAAGATCAGCAAAGCTATTTTTCTGCCAGCTAGCACTCTCGGAAATCTGATCATTCGGGGCTTGTGTGGACGATACTAGAGGCCGGACGATTGAACGGCTGCAGAGCAATAAGGATTTACCTACTGTTCTTAAGGTAAGCGATTTGATCCTTAGATCTTAAGGCAGGCTTCAAGATAAGTAGTATGACTAGTCATCTTGAAGATCAAGATATGATCTTGATATTTTTATTTATATGCATATTTTTGATCAATCGATCCTATATACAAGGCAAAGATATGATCTTGATGCATGTTAGATAGATTAGTATGTAATCTTTAAAATTCCGCAACGATAATTGTTATTAAATTTTTTAAAATATGCATGCCTCGGGGATTGTTTCTCTCTACAATGGATGGTATTAGAGTGATGGTTTCGTATTGATCTAATTTATTGCATGTAAATTAATGCTCCTATTAATTGTGTAATCAAGGCTAAAATAAATCTAAGGTCTATTCGGTCACAGATGGATTGAAAATCCAAATTACCCATTCAACGAGGTATTCTGTGACATATTGCCGTGATAATTTAAATTGATCTTTGACTTCAAAACACTGATTACACACACTCTCAAAATATGTTTTATATTTGATACATGTTGATGTTATATAAAACATGATATTTGCATGTTTAGTATAAAACATAGATATGATATATGATGGCATGATGTCTATGTTATGAAACATATAAATATTTATGAGAGTCTAATTTGAATATCAAATGTTAATTCATAATCTCTTTAGATATGATCTAAATATAGGAATTATGAGTAGTAACATAATACATATGATGCTTGATTAAAATATATGACATGTAAACATGAAATATATTTAATCCTTTGGGTTAGCTAAATCGGGTTTATAAAGGGTTAGACCCTAAGGTTTAAATCAACTGGACTGTAAGAGTATTTGATCAAATCTAATTAGATTAGGTTAAGAATGCTCTAAATCAAACAATAGTTGTAGTTGATCATGTCCTTCTCTTTGATTAAACTTATTTAACTATGATGTAAAGGTCATTTGGGGGCTATTTTGATATTAAAGAGCTGCACCGTTCTACGTCTTTATCACTTGGGAGCCTCCACCTCCGGGTTATGTCAAAGTAAACTTTGATGGCTCTGTGTCGGGCTGTACAGCTGGATCTGGTTTTATTATTAGGGGGCCTGATGGAAAGCTGCTTGCGGCGGGTGGTCACGACTCTCTTGACATTTTCATCCCTATAGCAGAGTTGCAGGCTGCTTGGACTGGCACTATATATGTTGTACGTATTTTACGCTCTCATCGGGTTGTTATTGAGGAAGATTCTCTGACGGTCATCCACTGGATCAGATGGGATGATAATATCTGCCCCTCCTATAACCCCTGATTACTGATATTTGGGCTTCTCTCCATGTTATCTCTGCTCCGTTGATTGTCATGTTTATAGGAAAGCCAATGCTGCAGCAGATTGGGTTACCTCAGCTGTAGCTCGTCATTCTGAACAGTGGGAATGGCATTCTGGTGATCCCTGTCCGGTTCTTTTGGAGCAAATTATGTATTCTGATACTTCAGGTTTGACTCATCCCAGAGTGGTATGATCGCCCGCTTGTTAAAAAAAAAAGAGCTTGATTTATGCTTTGATTTTGTTTTAGTGTAATTTGCAAGTATATCTATGACTCTCTTTTTTTAGGTTTTAATGGCTTTCGATCTCTTATCATATTCATTGATTGTAGAGTTTAATAATAATGGAAAGAGGACTGCTAAAACACAAACGCAGGGTCAAGCACCTCTGGTTTCCCCCTCTCCCTCTCCTCTTATATTTTTTTGCTTTTTGGCATAATATTTATCCTTCTGACCCTTGAATTAAGTATTTAAATTTTATTCTGACCAGCTTCTTGGTAGCTGATAATCTATTAAAATTATCAGTAATTTAAATGGACCCATTAGATAACTTTATTTGGTATATATTTTTAATAGCAATCTATCTTATTAGGGTAGACGTTTGGCATCCTTATCGGCCGCTTTAAATATTATTTATAAATATAACCTTTTTTAAACATTATCATTCATAAATATATATTTTTTAAATCAAAAAATAATAATATATATTTAATAATTTTAATTTAGAAGTATTTTAAGAATTTGATGTTATACGACTGATAATTTGTTTGTCATACCAAACATAGTAATCAATATTATTATAGCATTATCTATATATACCAAATGTAGTAATCAACATTACTAATAATCTAACATTACCATTAAAAATTACTGGCGATGCACCAAATACAACCTTAACTCTATTCAAGAAAACAAAAGAAGAAAGAAAAAATAGAGGAAAGAGAAAGAAAAAACAAAAGTGAAAGAAGAAGGAATACGCGCGCGTGTGTGAAGAAACAAAACAAAAAAAGAAAATAAAAGAAAAAGAAAAGCTTATTTACTTAAAAAATAAAGAAAAGTATAAAAGAAGAAACGAGAAAATTCTTACGTATAAGTTTTTTTTATAGATGATCGGTTTCAAATTCAGATAAAGAAGAAGGGTTATGGTAGCTAACAGCTAGCATAAACCATAGTTAAACCTATAGACATGAATTTAATAGAAAAATCAATGCTTCTAAAAATAATAGTTGACCCTACATTGATTTTGATGTTTACAAAACAATTAAGCAATGATTAATTCTATTTATCAAGCCAGTTGCAGAGAAGTTTAGATGCTCTACAAGTAAGTATCTTCATGCAAAATTTTATGTGAATATATATTCATCTTATTTTGCCACCAGTTGATATAAAATGAACATCCTTTAGCCCTGGTCGTTTTTTTGGCTTGGGAGTTAGCTATTTAGCTAGCTTAGTCTTTCATTTAGCTAGCTGGCATAACATTTAGCTAACTACCAAACCTTGTCTATGACTTGGCCGAGCGTTTCATTTTCTTGAGCTAGCTGGTTAGCTAGCTTGTTGCTTCGTTAGCTAGCTGGAGTTTCATTTTAGCTAGCTAAGGTGCCTGTTACAGTTGCTAGCCGAGCTGTTTCATTTTTGAGCTAGCTGGCTAGCTAGCTTGCTTCTTCTTTGGCTAGCTAGAGTTCCTTGTTAGCTAGCTTGGCCTTTTGTGAGTTAGCTTGATTTCATTTTAGTTAATTATGGATTTGAACGCCTCTGTGCCAGCCGTTTGCTTTTAGTATCAGTTAGCTAATTAGCTAACTTGATAGCTAGCTGGCTTGTTTTTTTGCTTAACTATCATTCCCTGGCTGAACGTCCCTTCTTGTTAGCTGACTGGTGAGCTAGCTGATGGTTCTCTTAGCTAGCTAGCTTGTTAGCTAACTGCTTTTTTGGAGCTAACTGTTCTTAGCTAACTAATTTTCACAGGTTCCTCCAAGCCGTGAGCATAAAAATTTAAGTTAGCTGGAGAGCCAACTTCCACTCCTCTAAGCCGTTTGAATTCATTTCTAAGTTAGCTGGAGAGTTAGCTAACTTTTGGTTCAGTTAACTGGGAAGCTGGCTTCTATCACTGGGTGTATGGCTGCCTTCTTTTTCATGAGTTAGCTAATGAGCTAACTCTCCTGGGCGGATACTTTATTGCCTTTTGAGCTTAGTTAGCTGGGAAGCTAACTACCTGCTGCTCAGTTAGCTAAATAGCTAACTCCTCATTCACTGATAGCTCAGTTTTTCCTGCAGACCATGAGCCATTTGTTTTTAGTCAACTGGGGAGCTAGCTACCATTTCATGGCTACTTCTCCCTGCCACATGGTTTGCTTGCTCAGTTAGCTAAAGAGCTAACTATCTTGTGGCTTGGTTAGCTAATGAGCTAACTGCTGGTTCGTGATTTCTTCTCCTGGCCGCATGCTTTGCTTGTGAGTTAGCTAGGAAGCTAACTAGCAAATGGTTTAGTTGCCTAAGGAGTTGCCTGCCCTCTCCTGGATACTTATTTATGCCGTGGGATTATAAAAGAGCTAGCTGATTAGCTAGCTGGGGATCTTGCTCTCTTCCTGACCGATCGTCTTCAAAGATCTTCAACTACCTGGAATTAATTCCAGACAACCACTACTCAAGTGTTTGGGCATGCTCTCTCTCTCTTTTTTATTACATTGCTATTTTCAGCTACATTAACTTTTTGATTTCTTGGATTATGACAGAGTTTTTCCTTCCTCAAATGGATCAAGTGCATTCAATGCTTAAGGAAAATAATCTCAACGGTTATCTTTCCTTTCCATTTTACTTTTCATTTGTTTCCAATGTATCTAACGGATATTTTTATTGTTGGATACTTATAAATAATTGTGATTAGAAGAACCACATGATGGATTTTGAAAAGAGAAAATCAAGAGAAGGAAATCCAAGAAAAAGAGCCTTTATTGCATATTCTTCGGAGTGGTGAAAAGCAAGATCGTGTGCATTGAAGTTATCAAATCTCAAGATCATTCATTGCTCAAGTCGTCCAGATCAGTTAAAGCTCTCAAGCAATCAAAGCTTCAGATTCCTTAAAGTTCTTCATTTATTACTGAGGAGTTGCTTTAAATTTGTAAAGTATACCTTGAATATTTGCTCATTGTAGGTGCTACTTGATCTCATTTATTCTAAACACTTGTAAAAGGGTTAGAGTTAACCCTTACTTTGTGTTGGCCTCCTTGTGCCGTTAAACAAGGGACTAGCCTGGTAAGGCTAGGGGCTTGGCTGCCTTGTGCCGTATAAACAAGAGGGCTAGCCGGGGAAGGCTAGAGGTTGTAATCGTTATGATACGATTAGTGGAATTCTCAAAGGTTTTGGGGAGTGGACGTAGGTGCTGGGTTTAGCACCGAACCACTATAAACTCTCATGTGTTTGTGGTTGCTTGTTTTTCTGTATTATTATCATTCTGTGCACTTCACTACACCGCTGCCAAGTAATTTTGAAATTAGGGTTAAAGTACATATCTACGATAGTAATTAATTTTTAATAACCTAATTCATCTCCCTCTTGGGTTGCTACATCTGGGCAACAAGTGGTATCAGAGCAGAGTGCTCTTAATTACTAGCTTTGATTAGCTTGAGCCAAAGATCAGTAGTAATCCAAATGGGATCTATGTTGATTGAAGGATAGTCAACTAATAGACCACCTTTGTTCAGTGGAACAAATTACACTTATTGGAAAGCACGAATGAAAATCTTTATTCATGCACTAGATTATGATTTATGGGGAATCATAATTAATGGACCACACACACCCACTATTAAGATTGATAATCTTGATATTGCAAAACCTGAATCTGAATGGGATGAGCAAGATAAGAAATTAGCTCAATTAAATGCAAAAGCTATGAATGTTCTTTATTGTTCTCTTGATGCAAATGAATTTAATCGCATATCTACTTGCATGTCTGCTAAAGAAATCTGGGATAGACTTGAAGCTACCCATGAGGGTACAAATCAACAAGTCAAGGAATCCAAAATAAATATGCTTGTTCATAAGTATGAATTATTTAAGATGGATTTTGCTGAGAATATCACTGATATGTTTACAAGATTTACTGATGTTATTAATGGACTTTAAAGTCTTGGAAAGTCTTATGCTAACAGTGATCTTGTTAGAAAAATCTTAAGATCTTTACCTAGGACATGGGAAGCAAAGGTCACTGCTATACAAGAAGCAAAAGATCTCAATACTTTATCACTTGAAGAGTTGGTCGGTTCTTTGATGACACATGAGCTTCAGCAACGACAACACATTGATGAAGATGAATCAAAGAAGAAAAGAACTATGGCATTGAAGAGTGAAATTCAGAATGATGAAAGTGAGGAAACCACTAGTGACAGTGAGAAAGATGATGAAATGGCACTTATCTCAAGAAAAATTAAAAAGTTCATGAAAAGAAAGAAGTTTGAAAAAAGAAAACATTTTGCAAAAGGAGATCATAGCAAAGAAAAAGAAAAGAGTGAACCTCCTACTTGCTATGAGTACAAAAAGCCTGGACACATCAGACCAAAATGTCCACTATTAAAGAAAGGATCCAAAAGAGTAAAGAAGAAAGCAATGATGGCTACATAGAGCGACAGTGAGGCTACAAGTTCAGAAGATGAAGAAAAAACTGAAGTGGCTAATGTATGTTTCATGGCTGATAATGATGAGGTAAATCCTAGCTTTGTAGATGACTTTACTTTTGATGAATTACATTGTGCATTTAATGAACTTGTTGATGATTTTGCAAATTTAAGTTCAAAGAACAAGGATTTGAAAAATGAAGTCAAAAATCTTACTCTTGAAAAAGAAAGAATTTCAAAAGACAATGAATCATTATTAAAGGAAAATCTATTGGGAATTGTATCCTAAAGCCAATCATTTGATGATTGTGCTAATGTAAATTGTATATAAATTGATATATTAATAAAAGTTATTTGGCAGTTTATTCATTACAAGAACATCTTCTTAATACTCCTGATTGTAATGAAGCCCTTAGGATCCTCCTTCACGATAAAGGAGGATTTATCTTTGGAGGTCCTCAAAAAGGTTCGCGACCATATGATATACTATGACAGGGCCATAGTATTATCAATTATAGGATGTTGTATATCATATTTGTTGGTTGTCCTCTTAACCAAGGAGTGTAGAGACACTGGTATAACATACAGGTGAAAGTGTAGGAGTACATTTCACCGAACGTGACTCATTTTCGGATACTCTACTGTCAAGAGTTAATCCAAGAAGATATATGTATAAGTATCCTTCAGACCTGAAGATCACAACCAGTGGCTTACAAGCAACTCACTATACTTAGGTGCCGGACCACCTGGATTTCTAATCCAGCTACGAAAGGTTACTGGGTGCAGTCAAGTACTTGTGGTAGTCAGTTGTGGATCAAGATGAAATTTGACATATTCCGTTAAAAGGAGAAATTCTTGTGTTTCAATTTAGCAAGACCTTGGCCAAGGCACTTCATGTGAAAGTCACATGATTACTAAAATTGAAATCACTTTATGGATTCGCTGTTTAGAGTTGACAGGCTCTTAAGCCATCCTTAGCATTTGTGGTCAAGAGGATGAATTATACGGTAACTATTTCTTAGGGTTCTTGGAGTTTGCTCGGCAACTCTTCGACCTATCTGGACGTCGGGTTCCATTGCTAGATGGGCACATCGATTAGTATAGAAAGTTGTTTCTATGCTACCGGCTTAGGTTCGAACATAGAGAGTCACACGCATAGAAGTTTCCTAGGATGATCTGTTTGCTGATCGACGATTAAGAATTTTATATGATTTAATTAATCAATTTGATTGATTGAATTATTTCAATTGGGTTAAGTATAATTGAATAAGATTCAATTTGGTTTAAGTCTATTAGAAGGACTAGTCAATTTCAAATATTAATTTAAAATTAGGCTTGATTTGGATTTAAATAGATTCAGGACTTGCCAAATTTGATTTGGGCTAAGACCATGATCTATGTGAGTTCAGTCCAATAAATTTAGATTAGCTTAAACCAAAAACTAAACCCAAACCTCTCGCATAATTCTGAGAGATTAAATTCACATATAGAATTTAATGTCTTGCATTAATCTTCTCCAAATAATTTCGTCGGAATTCTAAAGTGTTAGAATAAATGCGCCTCTTTGTATTAACCAAGCGCTACGATTCGATGACTCTTTGGTTTTTACCGAACGTCGGAATTAACCAAGTGCTACGGATCGACGACTCTTTGGTTTTTTATCAAACATCAGAATTAACCAAGTGTTCATCGTCTCTTTGGTTTTCCCAAGCGGCGGAATTCTAAATGTTAGAATTTAATGGGCTAGCTAAAAAGAGATAATAAATAGAGGACATCCCTCACCAGATTACAAATAAGAAAGAAGAGAAAAACAACACACAATATGTCGTGAATTGATTTTCTAAAGAATTAGAATAGAAATTCTGGTGATTCTGGTGCTAACGGAAGTGTGGAGGATCCTAGAAGAAGAATTCAAGTGGGAGGATTCAAGATCAACAAAGTCGTTTTCCGCGAGCTAGCACTCCCGAGAATCCGATCATTCGGGGCTTCGCATGGACGATACTAGAGGCCGGACAATTGAACGGCTGCAGAGCATAAAAGGATTTACCAATTGCCTTTAAGGTAAGTGATATGATCCCTAGATCTTAAGGCATGCTTCAAGATAAGAAGTATGACTTCTTGCCTTGAAGATCAAGACATGATCTTGATAGTTTTATTTATATGCATATTTTGGATCAATCGATCCTATATACAAGGCAAAGATATGATCTTGATGCATGTTAGATAGATTAGTATGTAATCTTTAAATTTTCGCATTGATAATTGTTATCAATTTTTAAAACATGCATGCCTCGAAGATTGTTTCTCCCTTCAAATGGTATCAGAGCAATGGTTTCGTATTGATCTAATTTATTGCATGTAAATTAATGCTCCTATTAATTGTGTAATCAAGGCTAAAATAAATCACAGGTCTATTCGGTCACAGATGGATTGAAAATCTAAATTACTCATTCAACGAGGTATTCTGTGACATATTGCCATGATAATTTAAATTGATCTTTGGTTTCAAAACACTGATTACACACACTCTCAAAATATGTTTTATATTTGATACATATTGATGTTGTATAAAAATATGATATTTTTATGTTTAGTATAAAACATAGATATGATATATGATGGCATGATGTCTATGTTATGAAACATACAAATATTTATGAGAGTATAATTTGAATGTCAAATGTTAATTCATAATCTCTTTAGATATGATCTAAATATAGGAATTATGAGTAGTAACATAATACATGTGATGCTTGATTGAAATATATGACATGCAAACATGAAATATATTTAATCCTTTGGGTTAGCTAAATCGGGTCCATAAAGGGTAGACCCTAAGGTTTAAATCAACTGGACTATAAGAGTATTTGATCAAATCTAATTAGATTAGGTTAAGAATGCTCTAAATCAAACAATAGTTGTAGTTGATCATGTCCTTCTCTTTGATTAAACCAAATGGAAGTAGATTAGGCTCCGTGGTTGAGCATGAATCTCTTAGATGGTCAAATCAGAATTGGTTAACCATATGATGTCAAGGTGAGTTGGCAAGTTGCTCTAGGATCAACGATCGAATGGTTTTTAATTGGGAGCTACTCGTATTGATGCGTCTTTAACGAGTTAATGGCATATCCCTCCCATCGATCTCACTCACCTGGTCAATGTGGTGAACCATTTATGATTCAGATTATTTACCTGATTCGGGTTGACCCATGCCTGTATGAAAATCAGTCTGACTGATTTAGGTGCCACTTAACCTGACTTAATCTTGTTTCATTCTACCGATTTCATAGATTCAGTAGGAGAACTTGATTAGCTAATTAATCTACAGATTATTAAATCCTCTAAAATTATTAGGTCCTTAAAATGAAATAGTTATATGATAACTAAATCATAGCCTCCCATTAAGGTGGGTGATAATGAGTCCGATGTCTTGATAATCATTGGAGGCACTCCATGCCTGGTGCTTGTCAACCATCGGAATTATCATTCATTATATGATAAGTCAGCGTAACTATTACATAGACAGTCAGGTGAGCCGAGCTTCACTCGGGCTTGGTTGTCTATTGATAGGTTACACTGATTATATCATTTAATGGTTGGACCTAACCAGAACTTTCAGTGGAGGCACTTCATGCCTGCTGAAGAGGTATATGGGGAAAAACTGAACACTAAGAATTATTTGGGAAAACAATTAGTTTTGAACCTACTCTTAGATGCATATGGGTTAGCCAAGTTTCACTTGGGCCTGTATGTAGTTTATGTAGATCTTAGTGCCCGCTAAAGAATTAAGAATAATTCTTCGAATTGGGGTGTAGAGGCTGCCAATTTGAACAAAATAGTGGAAGAATCTTTAGACTAAAGTCCAAGTCTTTAGACTGAATCAATTTATATACTAATAAACTTTAGTTTTTCCTTATGCAAAACATGGCCACTAATTTATCATTAAGGTCCCTATTGGATAGTGACAAGTTGAATGGTTCCAATTTCAATAGCTGGTTCAGAAAACTTAAGATCGTCCTTGAGCATGAGAGGATTCTATATATTCTGAATAATCCTGCACCAAAGATACCTGATGCAAACACCCAAAGTTCTGAGAGAGACACTTATCAGAAGTGGCTCAATGATAGAACTAGCGTGCGTTGTATCATACTAGCAGCAATGAACGATGAATTCGGTTGCCGGTTCGAGAATGCTCAGCCAGAAGAAATCATTCAAGCGTTGAATGAATCTTTCAGCACACCCAACGATGTTGAAAGGCACAAGACTAGTTGTGCAATTTTCAATGCTCGAATGAGGGATGGATCTCCTGTCACTGATCATGTATTGATATGATCGAGAAGATAGAACTCCTAAGCAAGCTCGGCTTTCCCTTACATGAGCAGTTGGGGAAAGATGCGATCCTGAATTCCTTGCCTCCATCCTTCCGACCTTTCCTTACTCATTTTCGAATGACAAAGCCTGCAGTCAACTACCACGGTTTGTTGGGGTTGTTACAGAACTTTGAGAAGGATAACCAGCTCTCTAAGGGTTTGGTTAATGTGGTTGAAGGATCTAAGGTAGGGCGTAAACCCTTTGGGAAAGGGAAGAAGAAAAAGAATAATAAAAGGTGCAACATGCTAGGACATCTATAAGGGGTCAGATGCAGAAGAAGAAAGTTGATAAAAGTCAAGCTGAATGCTTTCACTGCAAGATGCAAGGGCACTGGAAGAGGAACTGTCCTCTTTACATTGCCACACTTGATCAAACAGGCCAAAGAAGAAAAAGGAGCAAGATGTTGCTCAACAAGGTATTTATGATAACACCTTGTAATTTTTCTGTATATGATAATCAGACCTGGGTATTGGATACCGGGAGTCCTTTTAACATTTGCAATTCATTGCAGGGACTACAGGTCACTAGAAGATTTGAGGACAATGAAAGATTCCTTAATGTCGGCGATGGAAGATTAGTTCCAGTTCTGGCATTAGGAGTTCTTGAAATAGTTTTCAATAGAAATGTCATTATACTAAATGATTATCATTTTTGCCCAACGTTCTTGTTGAACGTAATTTCTGTAGGCCTTCTGGCCAAAAGTCATTATGAAATTTCAATAAAGGATGTTACTTTGAATATCATTATGAATGGAGTCACTGTAATGACTGGGCATTTATCTAATGGCATTTATATATTATCACAGCCTGTGAATGTAGTGTACAATTCAAGTAAGCGCCCTAGAACAACTGATGTCACAGACATTTATCTTTGGCACCATCGGCTGGGTCATATCAATAAGAACAGATTAAACAGGTTAACTCAGGAGGGCATCCTTCGAGTTGATGATTGTGAATCATTAACTACCTGTGAATCCTGTCTTCTTGGTAAAATGACCAAGTCATCTTTTACTGGAAAAGGTGAAAGAGCCAAAGAGCTATTGAGTCTAGTACATACTGATGTATGTGGACCAATGAGCACTTGTGCCAAAGGTGGATATTACTACTTCATTACTTTTACAGACGACCTTTCTAGGTTTGGTTATGTCTATCTTATGAGACATAAATCTGAGTCGTTTGAAATGTTCAAACTATATCATAAAGAAGTAGAAAAATAAACAGGAAAATGTATTAAGACCCTTCGATCAGATCGAGGAGGCGAATACCTTTCCAATGAATTTGTGACATATTTAAGAGAGAATGGGATTCTCTCCCAATGGACTCCTCCTGGAACACCGCAGCATAACGGTGTGTCAGAAAGAAGGAATCGAACTCTGTTAGACATGGTTCGGTCCATGATGGGTTTTGCAAGCTTGCCAATATCATTTTGGGGATACGCATTAGAATCAGCTTGTCATATTCTTAATAAGGTTCCAAGTAAGTCTGTTTCTAAAACTCCACATGAGATGTGGTATGGACATAAACCAGTTATTACCTATCTGAGAGTCTGGGGGTGTCCGGCTTATGTGAAACGTGCAAAATCAGACAAACTTGAACCCAAATCTGACAATATTTTTTTATCGGCTATCCGAAAGAAACCAAAGGATATTACTTCTACAATACTGAAGAACAAAAGTTGTTCATTAGTAATAGAGCAGTTTTTCTTGAAAAGGAGTTCCTTAGTGAAGGAACAAATAGCTCTAATATTGAACTTGAGGAAGTTCATCAAGTAGAAGGAACAACACAAACCAGTGAACCCCTAGAATCTGAGTTGATTAGATCAAACTCAAAACCCATTTTAGATGCACCATTAAGGCGATCTGGTAGAGTACCACATCAACCGGACAGATACTTAGGTTTCTTGGTCCAGAATGATGATCCTGTTGAACTCGATGAGAACAACGAGGATCCGATCACCTATATGGATGCTATGCAAAGGACTGACTCTAATAAATGGCTTGAGGCCATGAAATCCGAACTTGACTCCATGAAGGACAATAATGTATGGACATTAGTTGACCCACCGAAGGGATAAAACCCATAGGGTGTAAGTGGTTTTCAAGAGGAAAAGAGGTGCAGACGGAAAGGTTGAGACCTATAAAGCACGTCTGGTTGCTAAGGGGTATCGTCAACGTTATGGTATTGACTATGACGAAATGTTTTCTCCTGTGGCAATGCTGAAATCCATTCGGATTATGCTAGCTATAGCAGCACACTTCGATTATGAGATTTGGCAGATGGATGTTAAAACGCTTTTCTAAATGGTGATTTAGAAGAACAGGTGTATATGATACAGCCTGAAGGTTTTATATCTGAAGACGAGTCTAAAGTGTGCAGGCTACAGAAGTCTATTTATGGACTTAAGCAAGCATCTAGGAGTTGGAACATACGATTTGATAAAGTGATCAAATCTTATGGCTTTATTAAAAATAAAGAAGAACCTTGCATTTATAAATGGGCTAACGATTCCGTTATTGTATTTCTTGTATTATATGTGGATGATATTCTCTTAATCGGGAATGATATCCCTGCATTACAAGGAATAAAGACATGGTTATCATCACAATTCTCCATGAAAGATCTGGAGAAGCATCATACATCCTAGGGATGAAGATCTATAGAGATAGATCTAAGAGGATGCTTGGTTTATCCCAATCTACGTACATTGACACGTGCTAAAGAGGTTTAGCATGGAGAATTCCAAGAAAGGCTATCTTCCGATAGGCCATGGAATTCATCTTTCTAAGAAGGATTGTCCGACAACTCCTAATGAAAGAGAACGTATGAGTCGAATTCCATATGCTTCGGCAGTGGGATCGATTATGTACACCATGACATGTACAAGACCAGATGTGGCATACTCACTAGGAGTAGTGAGTAGATACCAATCTGATCCAGGAGAAAAATACTGGCAAGTTGTTAAGACAATCCTTAAGTATTTGAGAAATACTAAGGACCAGTGGTTAGTCTATGGAGAGTCTGATTTGAAACTTGTTGGATATACTGATTCCAGTTTTCAATCAGATCATGATGATAGCAAAAGTGTATCGGGTTTCGTGTTTATCCTAAATGGTGGAGCTGTTTGCTGGAAAAGTTCCAAGCAACATACAGTGGCAGATTCGGTGTGCGAGGCAGAGTACATCGCTGCATCAGATGCTGCGAAAGAAGCTGTGTGGCTGCGAAAGTTTATCTCCGAGCTTGGAGTGACACCTTCCATAGATGGACCAGTCCTGTTGTACAGTGACAGCACTGGTGCCATAGCTCAAGCAAAGGAACCACGAGCACATCAGCGCACCAAGCACATACTGCGCCGGTTTCATCTTATTCGAGAGATTGTAGACCGAGGTGACATAAATCTTCAGAAGATTGATGGAAAGGAAAACCTAGGTGACCCATTTACTAAAGCACTCAGCATCAAGGAGTTTGACAACTATAAGTTGAAGATGGGTATTAGATACTGTAATGAGTGGCTTTAGGCTAAGTGGGAGTTTGTTGGGAATTGTATCCTAAAGCCAATCATTTGATGATTGTGCTAATGTAAATTGTATATAAATTGATATATTAATAAAAGTTATTTGGCAGTTTATTCATTACAAGAACATCTTCTTAATACTCCTGAAGTAATGAAGCCCTCAGGATCTTCCTTCACGATAAAGGAGGATTTATCTTTGAAGGTCCTTAAAAGAGTTCGCGACCAAATGATATACTATGACAGGGCCATAGTACTATCAATTATAGGACGTTGTATATCATATTTGTTGGTTGTCCTCTTAACCAAGGAGTGTAGAGACACTAGTATGACATACAGGTGAAAGTGTAGGAGTACATTTCACCGAACGTGACTCATTTCCGGATACTCTACTGTCAAGAGTTAATCCGAGAAGATATAGGTATAAGTATCCTTCAGACCTGAAGATCACAACCAGTGGCTTACAAGCAACTCATTGTACTTAGGTGCCGGACCACCTGGATTTCTAATCCAGCTACGAAAGGTTACTGGGTGCAGTCAAGTACTTGTGGTAGTCAGTTGTGGATCAAGATGGAATTTGACCTATCCCGTTAAAAGGAGAAATGCTTGTGTTTCAATTTAGCAAGACCTTGGCCAAGGCACTTCATGTGAAAGTCACATGATCACTAAAGTTGAAATCACTTTATGGATTTGCTATTTAGAGTTGACAGGCTCTTAAGCCATCCTTAGCATTTGTGGTCAAGAGGATGAATTATACGGTAACTGTTTCTTAGGGTTCTTGGAGTTTGCTCGGCAACTCTTCGACCTATCCGGACGTCGGGTTCCATTGCTAGATGGGCACATCGATTAGTATAGAAAGTTGTTTCTATGCTACCGGCTTAGGTTCGAACCTAGAGAGTCACACGCATAGAAGTTTCCTAGGATGATCTGTTTGCTGATCAACGATTGAGAATCGTATATGATTTAATTAATCAATTTGATTGATTGAATTATCTCAATTGGGTTAAGTACAAGTGAATAAGATTCAATTTGGTTTAAGTCTATTAGAAGGACTAGTCAATTTCAAATATTGATTTGAAATTAGACTTGATTTGGATTTAAATAGATTCAGGACTAGCCAAATTTGATTTGGGCTTGGACCATGATCTATGTGGGTTTAGTCAAATAAATTCAGATCAGATTAAACCATCACCTGAACCCAAACCTCTCGCATAAGGATCTCATATGATGAGATGGCTAAAATCTCATCTCATGAGAGATTAAATTCTCATGAATTTAATGCCTAACATTAATTTTACCGAACATCGGATTTAGCCACGACTCTTTGGTTTTCACCGAACGTTGGAATTAAACCAAATGCCGCGTCTCCTTGTTTTCACCAACGTCGGAATTAACCAAGCGCCGCGCCTTCGGCGTCTCTTCGCTTTTGCCAAACGATGGAATTCTTAATGTCAGAATTCAATGTTAAGGCTAAATTGAGACTATAAATAGAGGGCATTCCCTCACCAGAAAACACAGAACAACAATACACGATATGTCATGGATTGTAATTCTAAAAAGGTTAGAATAGAAAATCCTGGTGATTCTGGTGTTAGCGGAAGCGTGGTGGATCTTAGAGGAAGATTCAAGTGGGAGGATTCAAGATCAGCAAAGCTATTTTTCCGCGAGCTAGCACTCCCGAAATCCGATCATTCGGGGCTTCGCGTGGACGATACTAGAGGCCGGACGATTGAACGGCTGCAGAGCAATAAGGATTTACCTACTGTTCTTAAGGTAAGTGATTTGATCCCTAGATCTTAAGGCAGGCTTCAAGATAAGTAGTATGACTAGTCATCTTGAAGATCAAGATATGATCTTGATATTTTATTTATATGCATATTTTGGATCAATCGATCCTATATACAAGGCAAAGATATGATCTTGATGCATGTTAGATAGATTATATGTAATCTTTAAAATTCCGCAATGATAATTGTTATCAAATTTTTTAAAATATGCATGCCTCGGGGATTGTTTCTCCCTACAGATGCAAGGTAGATCTTCCCTGCATGACATTTTTAAGTATTAATGAAAGAAAATTGTCTTAAGTGCAATGTACTTAGCTCTTGTAGCACCCATGTTTTTTCTTTTGCGGATTTGAGCACTTCTGCCCGCTGGTGGTCTGCCCTCCAGGGAATCATGTTAGTTGGATTGGAAGTGTCGTTGCCCTTACTTGGGCCTTCCCTCGCATTGGAGGCCAGGACGAGATGCCTGTGGCTGGGAAGAAGCTAGAAACCGGAACAAAGCTGGAGTCCGTTGAGGAAAGCCTCGACAGTTGGCGGTCGTTGAAGACGAGTGGCTGGGAGAGTCCATCGAGAACTTTGCTGAGAGTTGATATCAGCGGAGTAAAAAGGCCGACGGAATTGCTAAGAGGGCCCTTTGCCTAGCTCTTTCCTTGAAGCGATTGATTGCCCTCGGTGTTGAAGCTTGAAAGCAGCTAGAACGAAATCCGTAAAAGGTCCTGGGCTCAGTTTGGCTTTTGGGTGTAACAGAGAGAAGGAGAGAGAGGAAAGTTGGAGTCAACAGTCAAAGCCTTTTGTCCTCATCTTCCTCCTTGCGTTAATTGCAACAATACCTCTCGGCTTACTACCGTAAGATATTAAAATGCCCATAAATACTTGAGGAGTTAGGATTTGGGTGGCAAGGAGTGGCGCTCTTGCTGGCTAACGAGCCTGAGCCTTAAATGGCCGTTGAGCTTGAGTTTGAGGTTGCTCTTGCTCTTGAGCTTGTTGCCACACGGCCATGGAATATCTCTACCATAGCCTTTGAACAACTGTCGTTAATGCTTGAATCTTCAGGGTAAGGGTGGCCCGGTGATTTGCTTGAATGGCATGAACTGGTGGTGATGGTGGAACAGAGAACTAGCATCTTGTTGCTCAGTTTGTTGAGGTTGCCCCCAGCGTTACTGGTGAAAGCTTCCCGGATTCTTTTCATCACCATCTTCATGATCCACCAATTTGATGAAAAAGGGATGAGGATCTGCAAACCAGCATCGCTGACCCTCCCCCTTCCTAGCATGCCAATCTGTTGATGCCAGATCATCGGCCTCGAGCATCTGGTCGCCTCCTCCAGCAAGCCCGGGGTCCTCCGGCGAGCTCCTTGCGCCCGCGGGCCTGCAAACAAGTCCTGGGGGCCGGAAATTCTGATGGGGACCCTCCGATGCTCACGTCAGCGCTCTGGGCAACAGCCGTGAGCTTAAGGAAGCTCGAAAGAGAGAGAGAGAGAGAGAGAGAGACTCCGAGAAGAGCTCTCTCTATGAGCGTTTAGGAGCGTTATGAGTGTCTTACATGGTCGGGGTCCCTCTTACACTTTTTATAGATGCCTGGAGTCCGTGGGCTTGGGGCATGATCACTTGTCAGAACATTAATTGATGGCAGCACAGTGGAGCTGTTGGCCCAGATGGCAACCCAAGAGGGGGGGGTGAATTGGGTTCTTAAAAATTTAAGACTTTTTAAATGTTTTAAACAGATTTGCTCAAGATGTGCAAGTGAATGAAATTAACTAAGAAGCAATGCACAAGCAAATAATAAAGAGAGATAGAGAGAGAAAATATGGCACGGCAAACACAAGATAATTTTATAGTGGTTCGGCGCAACCAGCACCTACGTCCACTCCCAAGATTCACTTGGGTCCACACTATAATCTCTCTAGATTACAGCCGAGTTGTTTTCCAAGCTCACAACTCAAACTTGTTGTTTTTCCGGGATCACAACGAACCCAGCTGGTTTTAACTCGGGCTTACCAGCACAAAACCCTACACGTTGTTTTTCACGGGCTCACAACTAACCCAACACAAGCACTCCGGCTTGCAACGAGGTATATCAACCTCCACTGATTCAATCCACTGATTGAATCAGCAAACAATTAGAATAAAAGTGTTTGGATAATGAAATGCTCCCCTTGAGCAAATATACAAATGAAGTACAAAATAAAGAGTTAGAAAAGCCTGATAGTATTGCAGATGGTAGTGGCTTTGGCTTTCTTCCTTCTTCTCTTTAACTCCTCTTGAAGTGTTGAATCAGGCCTCAGCAAGATTCTTGACGTTGAAGACTTTGGAGTTGAGATGAAGCTTTTTCTTCTTTTGAAAATCCTTCGATTTGATCTTTGAAACGCTCTTGGATTTTCTTTTGACTTTTGTGGATTGAAGATCTGGAGCAGACGAAACTTCCTCTTTGATTTCACTCCTTTTGAATCACTCTATTTGAGCTAAAAGATTTTTCCTATGAAAGCTCTGTTTTTCCCTCTTTTTGAAAGATATCTTTTCTCTCTTTTTGATTTTTTCTGGATTGTTTGAGTTGAAAAGAGCTCCTCTATTTATAGATTCTGCAAAAATATATCCGTTAGAGACAAGGAAAAATAGCCGTTATTCAAAAATCTTACCGTTGGAGCTGAGTTGGCATCCGTAAAAATTTCGCCCAGATTTGCTGGAGTCGACTCATGCTTTTCCCGAGTCGGCTCGAGCTCGTCTTACCAAAATAGAAATGTTTATAAAGGTTAGGGGTCGACTCGCAAAAGTAAAGTGTCGACTCCTGAAAGTCGGGAGTCGACTCGTGAAAGGCTTGGGGTCGACTCGAGAAGTGCTCAGAAAAACACTCTTCTGGTGTCTGAGCGGAGTCGACTCGCACAGTCCAGGAGTCGGCTCGACAGAATCAGGGGTCGACTCGACAATTTCGTGGGTCGACTCGACACAGATGCACATTTCTGTACACTGAGCGGAGTCGACTCTGAAACTCAGGAGTCGGCTCCGGAACGTATCAAAAATCAGAAACTTTTCTGATTGACATTAAAATCGTTCCAGATTCATTTTAATTCATTGTTTTGACTTGAAATCAATAAAATTGACATTTAGAATTGATTCAAGAACTATTCCAAAAACTTATTGAATAAAACATGAATTATAACATTTCTTTTCGAAAGTTTGAATATTGAGCTTAAAGTCACTTTCAAAATTGATTAAAGTTAAACTTGAGCATTTCATTGATTGTTCAAAATAAATTTGTTGCTCATTTACATAAACTCATTACATCCTTTAATGAACTCAATGGCTTTTAGTAATCATCAAAATCAAAAGGATTGGATCATATAATTTTTCTATAATCTTCCAACAATCTCCCCCTTTTTGATGATGACAAAAATATTGAGTTTGTTCATGATTGATTAGTGAATTTATTTTGTTTTCATAGTTAGGCTTAGGCTCCCCCTTAATGAGGTAGCTCCCCCTATGAAACTTAATTAAATATCTCATTGTTTATCTCATTGATTACTTTGATTTCTTTCAAATGTATCACAATCATAGAACTATAAAATTCTCCCCCTTTTTTGTTATCAACAAAAAGATAGAGAATCATAAACATTCATTCAAATTTCATTCATTCATTGAAATAAGGAAATAGAGAATCATTTCATTAAAGGTCTAATACATCAAAATGTTCATACATTGATTTCAAAATGAAAGCATAATAAAAACTTCAGTACAAAACAAGGATTGAAACTCTATAACTCAAAAATGAGTTCTTACAATTCTAGTTAAATGATCTACTATATTTTTCATTCCTTCAGATTGAATTTTTACATATCCTTGAGTCTCTCATCAACAAAGGTGCACGCTGAATCTTGTCTTGAAGCTCCGCGTTGCACTTGGCATATGTCTCTCCATCTCCGCATATATCCTTAAGTTCTTCAAAAATATTTTGAGATCACCACTTAAGGATGCCGAAGAAGAGCTGAGAGTGGACTCAATCTTGAGATACGATCATCAAGTGAATAAAGAGTCTCTCTCAAATTCATAAATTTATTCTCAAAATCAGTTTTAAGTTTTCAGAATGATCATCAAATAAAGCTTTGAGTTGCATAAGTTGTTGATCTGAAAAACCAGCAGAAGATGAAGCTTGAACAAAAGATGGAACTGGGGCTGGAGCAGAGGCAGAAATCAAGGGCTCGGAGGTGCAGGTGAAGGATGTCTAACAGAGGGTCCTGCAGCCTCAGTATCTGTAGCTCTATCTTCTGTCACTCCTTTCCTTTCCCATTTTCCATTCTTTTTGATAAATCCCATCCGATGAATTGTTGCCAGGCTATAAAAATCAGTGTGTCTTAGATTCTTCATAGGTTCATTATCAGAAATCACTACACCTTGGCTCGAAAAATCATTGTAAGGATCATCCCATAAGGCAGACTAGATTTTCTTTTCCCTCCACAGTCTGCTATGTACCAGAATCATGCTGGGAAGATTGATAGGCTTGCCTGTCACTATGGCATCCATTACAAAGACATCTCTCCGATACATAGTCAAATCTACCAGTTTTAGGAAAGAGTATCCTACTGCAATATTGTGTAGTAATCTCAATTCTAAAGAAAGCTGATTAGCAAAGACCTCTTCAAATCCAACCACATCCCGGTTTAATAATCTCGATAAAGCTGGGGCGCGGTCATCAGAAGAAAAGGTGGAAGTGCCAGATAAGGGTAATTCCAACAATCTAGATAGAATCTCAGCAGTAACAGATAGCCTGACTCCTCTCACATTGCTCACAAGCCGTGATCTCCTCTAGACAGATTCTTGTAGAATTCCTTTACCAAGAGGGATAGGTCGGGCACTCTAGAGAACAAATTTTCTCCCATCCCATCTCAATCAGCTGTCTCCCAACAAGAAACCCTCAGCCTCAAATAATTCGAAATCCACCTTCCTACCAGTAGTAATGATCCTATCCGCTAGACGATCTACCTGGGAAGAAGTGGCAGCAGGAGTAGCAGTCGGAGTAGAAGCAGATGAAGTGGAGTCCGTGCTTGGAGAAGGCTCACGCACCGGACGCTTCACCGTTTCTCACGGCACGCTTCCGCTTGACGCCGCCCGCCGCAAGACTAGATCCTCTAGTTTTGGGTGCCATTTGATGATTGGAGATGATAATCAGGGATTTGGAGTTTGGAAGGTTTGGAAGAGTTTTGAGAGAGTATTTTGAAGATTGGGTCGAATGAAATGAGCGGCGAGTCGACTCTGCCCTAGATAAATCAACTTGGGACCACCTCGAGTCGGCTCGCGCAAACCCAGGTGTCGACTCCGGACAGACACAGAAAGGCCATCCCGACATGGAGTCGACTCGCGCCTAAGAGGGGTCGACCGAGAGTTTCAGTCGAAACCGGGAGTCGACTCCGATACGCATCGAGTCGGCTCCGAGACCATTTCAGACCAAAAACATGAAATTTCTGAAATGTGTCCGGAATATGATCATAAAAATTGATAAATAATCATTGGATATGAGTGAATCAATTAGATATGAATTCTAGATAAGATTTCCTTAAGGATTGAGGATTTGAAAGAATCTTAGATAAAATTTCCTTAGGGGTTTCAAATTCATTCTAAAGGATCACAAATACCTAACTCTCCTCTAAGATAACAGAATCTCTCTTCATTTAAAGGTTTAGTGAATATGTCAGCTAATTGTTCTTCAGTGTTAACATAATCAAGACATATTTCATTATTTGCTACATGTTCTCTTATAAAATGATATCTGATTTCTATGTGTTTAGTTCTTGAATGTTGAATTGGATTCTTTGTTAGATTAATTGCGCTAGTGTTATCACATCTTATGGGTGTTTTATCAAGTGTGATACCATAGTCTTCAAGTTGTCGCTTAATCCATAGGATTTGCGCACAGCAACTTCCAGCTGCTACATATTCAGCTTCAGTAGTTGATAATGCAACTGAATTTTGCTTTTTGCTAAACCATGTGATTAAGTTACTTCCTAAGAAATGGCATGCACCACTTGTGCTTTTTCTATCTAGTTTGCATCCAGCATAATCAGAATCCGAATATGCAATTAGATTTAATGTGGAGTCTCTAGAATACCATAAACCTACATTTTTTGTTCCACTTACATATCTTAGTATTCTTTTAACAGCTATTAAATGTGATTCTTTAGGTTCAGATTGAAATCTAGCACATAAACATACTGAAAACATAATATCTGGTCTACTTGCTGTTAAATAAAGAAGGGATCCGATTATACCTCGATAATACTTTTGGTCAACCTTTTTACCTTCTTCATCTTTGTCCAGCTTGCATGAAGGACTCATTGGAGTTCCGAGGGGTTTCATTGATTCCATACCAAACTTTTTGAGATTTCTCTTGTGTATTTTGTTTGGTTGATGAAGATTCCCTCTTTGCTTTGTTTGATCTGGAGTCCAAGGAAGAAGTTGAGTTCTCCCATCATGCTCATCTCGAATTCTCCCTGCATCAACTTTGCAAATTCTTGACAAAGAGAATCGTTAGTAGCACCAAAAATAATGTCATCTACGTATATTTGTACTACAAGTAAATCTTTACTTTTTCTTTTCAAAAACAAGTTTTATCAACATTTCCTCTTGTAAAATCATTTTCTATTAAGAATTTACTTAACCTATCATACCAAGCTCTAGGTGCTTGTTTCAAACCATATAAAGCTTTGTGCAATTTAAAAACGTGATTTGAAAATTCGTGATCTTCAAAACCTGGTGGTTGTTCTACATAAACTTCTTCATTTATAAATCCATTTAAAAATGCGCTTTTTACATCCATTTGAAATAAGTTAAATTCATATGACATGCAAATGCAAGTAATAGCCTAATGGCTTCTAATCTAGCTACAGGTGCAAAGGTTTCATCAAAATCAATACCTTCCTCTTGATTATATCCTTTAGCAACCAATCTAGCTTTGTTTCTAATTACTATGCCATTTTCATCTAGTTTATTTCTAAAAACCCATTTTGATCCTATTACTGAATGATTTTTAGGTCTTTCAACTAAAGTCCAAACATTATTTCTTGTAAATTGATTTAATTCTTCTTGCATTGCTAACATCCAATTATTATCTTTTTCAGCTTCTTCTATAGTTTTTGGTTCAATTTGTGATACAAATGCAAGATGATTACTAATATTTCTCATATATGATCTAGTTCTTATTCCTTGAGATGGATCGCCTATAATCAATTCCTTGGGATGACTATGAGCATATCTCCAGTCTCTTGGAAGATCTATATCATTATGATCAATATTGACATCATCGTCCTTATGTGAATCATCATCTTTAGCTTCTTGCTCATGATCAGAAGATACTTCAATATTAAGTTTTTCAAGATCTTTTTCAATTATGTTTGTATCTTCCTCATCATCAAGCTTTTCAGAACTAGATGCTAAAGACTCATCGAAAACTATATGAATGGATTCTTCAACTACTAAGGTTTTCTTGTTAAATACTCTATAAGCTTTACTAGTTGTTGAATATCCTAAAAAGATTCCTTCATCAGATTTAGCATCAAATTTTCCTAAATTGTTTTTACCATTATTATGAATGAAACATTTACATCCAAATGCATGAAAGTATTTTATATTTGGTTTTCTTTCATTCCATAATTCATAAGGTGTTTTCTTTAAGATTGGTCTTATTAAAGCTCTATTTAAGATGTAGCATGCTGTGTTAATAGCTTCCGCCCAAAAGTACTTTGGTAGGTTACTTTCGCATAGCATGGTACGGGCCATGTCTTCTAGAGTCCTATTTTTCCTTTCAACTACACCATTTTGCTGTGGAGTCCTAGGGGCTGAAAAATTATGATTAATTCCATTTTCAGAACAAAAACTTTCAAATAAGTGATTTTCAAATTCTGTTCCATGATCACTTCTTAGAGATACTATAGTAGTGTTTTTCTCATTTGTGACTTTCTTGAAGAATTTCAGGAATATCGAGAAAGTCTCATCTTTGTGAGCTAAAAACATTACCCAAGTATATCTAGAATAATCATCTACAATCACTAGACCATATTTCTTTCCTCCTAGACTTGTGGTTCTAGTTGGTCCGAAAAGATCCATGTGAAGTAGCTCTAGTGCCCTAGAAGTTGAAACAATGTTTTTAGATTTGAAAGAACTTCTAGTTTGTTTTCCAAATTGACATGCATCACATATTTTATTATTTTCAAAATCTAGTTTAGGTAATCCTTTAACTAAATCCATTTTAATTAGTTTTGAAATAAGGTGTGTGCTTGCATGACCTAATCTACGATGCCACAACCAACTAATTTCATTTATTAGCATTGTCAGCAATTAAGCAATGATCACTCAAAGATAATTTTTCTAGATCAACCAAGTAAACATTGCCATGTCTATAACCAGTAAATACAATGCTATCATCAATAGAATTAGTTACAGTGCATACAGAAGATTTAAATGAAACATTAAAGTTTTTATCACATAATTGACTTATACTATTAGATTATGCTTCAAACCATCAACATAAAGTACATTATCAATAAATGTAGATGGAGTTATACGGACTTTACCAAGGCCCATAATTTGACCTTTACCGTTATCGCCAAACGTAACAACTCCACCTTTCTTTTCTTCTAGGGTGATGAATTCATCTTTGTCACCCGTCATATGTCTTGAGCAGCCACTATCAAGGTACCACTTTTTCTTTGATCTTTTGGCTACAAGACATTCCTGCAACATAATCAAACTTTATGTTTAGGTACCCAAGCTTTCTTGGGTCCTTCATGGTTAGTAGCAACAAAAATTGTTCCTTTCGGAACCCATATTTTCTTTGCTTTAACATTTAACTTGTTGTTATTATTTAATGTTTTGCATTCAAATGATTTATGACCTTTTTCATTACATTTGAAACAAGTTATATTACTTTGGTTGGCTTTTACAAAAATATTCTTTAAAGATTTTTGTTTCCTTAATGTGTTATATCCTAAACCTGCTTTGTCAAAAACAGCTTTTTGACTATCTAAGATCATGTTAAGTTTAGTTGAACTTAAGGTGAATTTCTCAACAATGTCTTTATATTTTTTAACATCTTTCTTAAGAGTCATTTTCTTTAACTTGCTGTTCTTTATCTAAAGCTAAAGTTTCTAATTGATCTTTTAAATCTTTTGTTGAGTTTTTAGTTTCAGATTTAACAAATCTATTTCTTGATTAAGATTATCTCTTTCTTTGCTAAGTTCTTCTTTTTCATTAGTTAAGTTCTTAACTTCTAAAGCTAATTCATTTTTACTTTTAGCTAAGCTAATATTGTCATTTTTCAAAAACTTATACTTCTTTTTCAAGATTTAAAATCAATCATAAGTTCATTGAAAGCCTCAAACATTTCATCAAATGTAAATTCATCATTTGAGTTTTCAGAACTTACCTCATTGTCGTTGTCGTCGTGTTGGCCATGAAGCAGATATTAGCAACTTCTTTTTGTTCTTCTTCTTCGGAAGAAGACTCTTCACTATCAGTCCAAGTTGCCATGTAGGCCTTTTTCTTTTTCTTGTAGGCCTTCTTAAGTAAAGGACAGTCATATCTAAAATGCCCTGGCTTTTTACATTCATAGCATACTAAGGGCTCTTTCTCTTTGTCCTTTTCCTTTTTCTTATCCTTTTCTTTTTCTCCTTCCATTTTTGAAACAAATCTCTTTTTGTGGAAGGGCCTCCTTCTTTGCATAAATTTCTTGAATTTCCTTGCAAGGAGGGCTGTCTCATCATCATCATCCTCTTCATCATCGCTGCTGCTTACTTCCTTTTCCGCAGCTTTGAGGGCGATGGTCTTCTTCTTTCTTGACTCATCCTCATTGACATGTTGTTTAACTTGAAGCTCATGAGTCATCAGCGAACCAAGAAGCTCTTCCAATGGTAGGATGTTCAGATCTTTGGCTTCTTGTATGGCGGTCACCTTGGCTTCCCAAGTCCTTGGAAGTGACCTAAGGATTTTGCGAACAAGCTCAGAGTTAGTATAAACTTTTCCAAGACTTTTTAAACCATTCACAATATCAGTGAATCTAGTGAACATGCATGTGATGGTTTCATTTTGTTCCATAGTAAATAATTCATATTTATGAACCAAAATATTTATCTTTGATTCTTTTACTTGGTTTGTTCCTTCATGTGTATTTCCAACCTATCCCAAATTTCTTTTGCGGAATTACATGTTGAGATTCGGTTGAATTCATTTGAGTCTAAGGAACAATATAAAATATTAATGGCCTTAGCATTTAGTTGTGCCATTCTCCTATCATTATCATTCCAATCCCTTTCGGGCTTAGGAACAATAGTGCCATCAATAAGGTGTGTGGGTGTACTAGGTCCATTTATTATTACTCCCCACAATTCATAGTCAGAAGCTTGAATGAATATCTCATTCTAGCTTTCCAATATGAATAGTTGGTTCCATTAAATAAAGGAGGTCTATTCGTAGAATGACCTTCAGCAAAACTTGAACCAATTTGTGTTGCCATAAGGATCTTTAGCCCTTGATCGTGAGATCAAATTCTAAATGAGCACTTGCTCTGATACCAATTGTTGGCCCAGATGGCAACCCAAGAGGGGGGGGGGTGAATTGGGTTCTTAAAAATTTAAGACTTTTTAAATGTTTTAAACAGATTTGCTCAAGATGTGCAAGTGAATGAAATTAACTAAGAAGCAATGCACAAGCAAATAATAAAGAGAGATAGAGAGAGAAAATATGGCACGGCAAACACAAGATAATTTTATAGTGGTTCGACGTAACCAGCACCTACGTCCACTCCCAAGATTCACTTGGGTCCACACTATAATCTCTCTAGATTACAACCGAGTTGTTTTCCAAGCTCACAACTCAAACTTGTTTTTTCGGGATCACAACGAACCCAGCTGGTTTTAACTCGGGCTTACCAGCACAAAACCCTACACGTTGTTTTTCACGGGCTCACAACTAACCCAACACAAGCACTCCGGCTTGCAACGAGGTATATCAACCTCCACTGATTCAATCCACTGATTGAATCAGCAAACAATTAGAATAAAAGTGTTTGGATAATGAAATGCTCCCCTTGAGCAAATATACAAATGAAGTACAAAATAAAGAGTTAGAAAAGCCTGATAGTATTGCAGATGGTAGTGGCTTTGGCTTTCTTCCTTCTTCTCTTTAACTCCTCTTGAAGTGTTGAATCAGGCCTCAGCAAGATTCTTGACGGTTGAAGACTTTGGAGTTGAGATAAAGCTTTTTCTTCTTTTGAAAATCCTTCGATTTGATCTTTGAAACGCTCTTGGATTTTCTTTTGACTTTTGTGGATTGAAGATCTGGAGCAGACGAAACTTCCTCTTTGATTTCACTCCCTTTGAATCACTCTATTTCGAGCTAAAAGATTTTCCTATGAAAGCTCTGTTTTTCCTCTTTTTGAAAGATATGCTTTTCTCTCTTTTTGATTTTTTCTGGATTGTTCTGAGTTGAAAAGAGCTCCTCTATTTATAGATTCTACAAAAATATATCCGTTAGAGACAAGGAAAAATAGCGTTATTCAAAAATCTTACCGTTGGAGCTGAGTTGGCATCCGTAAAAATTTTGCCCAGATTTGCTGGAGTCGACTCATGCTTTTCCCGAGTCGGCTCGAGCTCGTCTTACCAAAAATAGAAATGTTTATAAAGGTTAGGGGGTCGACTCGCTAAAAGTGAAGTGTCGACTCCTGAAAGTCGAGAGTTGACTCGTGAAAGGCTTAGGGTCGACTCGAGAGGTGCTCAGAAAAACACTCTTCTGGTGTCTGAGCGGAGTCGACTCACACAGTCCAGGAGTCAGCTCGACAGAATCAGGGGTCGACTCGACAATTTCGTGGGTCGACTCGACACAGATGCACATTTCTGTACACTGAGCGGAGTCGACTCTGAAACTCAGGAGTCGGCTCCGGAACGTATCAAAAATCAGAAACTTTTCTGATTGGCATTAAAATCGTTCCAGATTCATTTTAATTCATTGTTTGACTTGAAATCAATAAAATTAACATTTAGAATTAATTCAAGAACTAATCCAAAAACTTATTGAATAAAACATAAATTGTAACATTTCTTTTCGAAAGTTTGAATATAGAGCTTAAAGTCACTTTCAAAATTGATTAAAGTTAAACTTGAGCATTCTCATTGATTGTTCAAAATAAATTTGTTGCTCATTTACATAAACTCATTACATCCTTTAATGAACTCAATGGCTTTTAGTAATCATCAAAATCAAAGGATTGGATCATATAATTTTTCTATAATCTTCCAACAGGAGCTTACCTCCATATGATGTGTCAAGCTGCAGGCCGTGTTCTGTCAGAGTAGGTGGTCGCAGGGCATGGCCGATCGTTACGACGCTTGCCAAACATGTCCCCTACGTCACCTTTTTGGTTGTCCTATGCAAACAGTGATGGATGATAATGTTAGTCATGTGGGTCCCAAGGTACAGCCGTTGGGGGAGAAGGATGATGTTGAGTTGAAGCCAACTGTCCCTCGTAGAACACTGATTATAGAGTGCTTGTGTGGCACCATTCATGCTCTCTGATGAGTTTCGATTATAGAGTGCTTTTGTGGCACCATTCATGCTCTCTGATGAGTTTCAGAAAAGACCGATGGTGCTTTTGTGGCACCATTCATGCTCTCTGATGAGTTTCAGAAAAGACCGATGGTGAACACTTGCATGACACTGTTCACGTACGAGGCTCCGTTCACTTGCATGACACTATTCACAGCCAGAGGGAGCTTGGCAGCTGTAGGTCCGAGGCCAAGCAAGAGTTGAGACCAAGAGGAGCAACGTGGCAGCCATAAATGCCTTTATATAAGGAGAGAATAAGGCAATAAATACCTTGGAGCAATTGTATTGGCAGGTCTCGGCCTTGGAGGTATCGGCCTTTGAGATCTTGGCCTTGGAGGTGAGCAACGTGGCAGCCATAAATGCCTTTATATAGGAAGAGAACACGTTGGTCTCGGCCTTAGAGGTGAGCAACGTGGCAGCCATAAATGCCTTTACCATAAATGCCTTTATATAGAGAGAGAATAAGACAATAAATGCCTTGGAGCAATTGTATGCACGTTAGCCTTGGAGGTTGGGTTCGGTGAGGAGAGCAACCTGGCAGCCATAAATGCCTTTAATAAGGCAATAAATGCCTTAGAGTAATTGGGTGTACGTGGATTTTATGAGGCCATAAACGCCCTAGTGTGAGAGATATACCCGAAGGGGGGCTCCGTCGGTTTCCTTCTTTCGCGATTCTCTAATAGCGTTGGATCAGCCACATCAATGGGTGATAAAGTTAGTCGTGTGGGTCGAGTTGAAGCCAACTATCCCTTGTAGAACACTGATTATAGAGTGCTTGTGTGGCACCATTCATGCTCTCTGATGAGTTTCAGAAAAGACCGATGGTGAACACTTGCATGGCACTGTTCATGTACGAGGCTCCGTTCACTTGCATGGCACTGTTCACGTACGAGGCTCCATTCACTTGCATGGCACTGTTCACGGCCGGAGGGAGCTTGGCAGCTGCAGGTCCGAGGCCAAGCGAGAGTTGAGACCGGAGGAGCAACGTGGCAGCCATAAATGCCTTTATATAGGGAGAGAATAAGGCAATAAATGCCTTGGAGCAATTGTATGCACGTTAGCCTGGGAGGTGTCGGCTTTGGAGGTCCATAAATGCCTTTATATAGGGAGAGAATAAGGCAATAAATGCCTTGGAGCAATTGTATGCACGTTAGCCTGGGAGGTGTCGGCCTTGGAGGTCTCGGTGGTCGGAGGAGAGCAACGTGGCAGCCATAAATGCCTTTAATAAGGCAATAAATGCCTTAGAGTAATTGGGTGTATGTGGCTTTATGAGGACATAATATACCGTGGCCGAAGGGTAGCGTTGGATCATCCACATCAATGGGTGATAAAGTTAGTCGTGTGGGTCCCAAGGTACAGCCGTTAGGAGAGAAAAAGTTAGTCGTGTGGGTCCCAAGGTACAGCCGTTGGGGAGAAGGATGATGTTGAAGAGAAAAAGTTAGTCGTGTGGGTCCCAAGATACAACCGTTGGGGGAGAAGGATGATTTTGAGTTGAAGCCAACTGTCCCTCATAGAACACTGATTATAGAGTGCTTGTGTGACACCATTTATGCTCTCTGATGAGTTTCAGAAAAGACCAATGGTGAACACTTGCATGGCACTGTTCACGTAAGAGGCTCCGTTCACTTGCATGGCACTGTTCATGGCCAGAGGCATGTCCAAGGCCAAGCGAGAGTTAAGACCGAGAAGAGCAATGTGGCAGCCATAAATGCCTTTATATAGGGAGAGAATTAGGCAATAAATGCCTTGGAGCAATTGTATGCACGTTGGCCTTGGAGGTCTCGGCCTTAGGTGAGCAACGTTGCAGCCATAAATGCCTTAGAATAATTGGGTGTATGTGGCTTTATGAGGCCATAAACGCCCTGTTGTAAGAATACCATGGCCGAAGGGGGGCTCTGTCAGTTTCCTTCTTTCGCGTTAGCCACATCAGTTTCTATGTTTGTGAAGTCCAATTTGTATGTCCATGTTGCTTGCATTTTCTTTGTCCTCCTCTATTTGATCTGTAATATCATCAGGATACAAGGATTGAATTCTCTTCTTTAAATCACATTATTTTCCTACAGGAAAGTTTTCAACCAATCATAGATGATGAGACAGGAAAGGACCTAATCACTGTAATGGTTTATCGATGAGAAAATTCTCAGTTACATGTGTTTCCTGTTCCTTTACTTGCAATTCTTTTGTCAGCTCACCTCAGTTTTTTGTTCATACTTTAGTAACTGAATTTTCCTTTTACAGAGAAAAACTTGGAGGCCATGATTTTCATGGGATGCACTGTGCCATGCTGACTGTCAAGTAAGAGCTATATATTGGAAAAATCTACACACTCTTTATTGAATGTTATATAACCATGGATACATCTGGTGCAACAATTGCAGTACAATTGCTGTATCCGTGGCTCTTCTCCGAGTTTTGGACGACGAAGTAGCTGAAATGCCCTTGGTTGCTACATGCCAGCAGGACCAAGGAATGGTCGGTTTATGCTTGGTTTCCCTTTAATGTTTGTCTGAGATTGTTAGCTGAACTTTCAATCAGGACAATCCTTGGCTAGTGTTAATCAAACTGCTTGCGTTGTTGTATAGGGCTACTTCCAGTCATTATTTTACTGTATTCAAAAATTGCTATCAGATCTGGGAGTGAAGCATTTTATGGTTCCCATAGCAAAGAAAGTCGAATCCTTCTGGATAAAGAAATATGGCTTCCAACAAATAGCCCAGGAGAAAGTGAGTATCATTTGTTGCGCAAGCTAGTGCACTTTTTATTCTATGTTATGTTGTAAATAATACGATCAAACAATTCTGCAGGTGCTCTTTGATGGGACGTCCCTACTGTACAAGACACTTTCGGCTTGTCAGGCCCTTTCAGAGGGAAATGGAAGAAGCTGAACTCAATTCTTCTATGGGAAATTTTTTGTTGACTAGTGTTAACTGCACT
This sequence comes from Calamus simplicifolius, assembly GCA_900491605.1. Lineage (NCBI taxonomy): Eukaryota > Viridiplantae > Streptophyta > Magnoliopsida > Arecales > Arecaceae > Calamus > Calamus simplicifolius. The sequence continues at coordinate 383,384 of UESW01001387.1, read as the reverse complement.
TCTCTCTGCCTGGTTTATGAAATAACAATACCATCTTTCTCATCTTCTCTCTGCCTGGTGTTAACTGCAATGTTCCAGACTTGGTTACTAAAGTTTGCCTGGTGGGGATTTCCATGGTCAGCAGTTGGTGGTACCAACTAGTAGTGCTAGAGTTTTGAATGGAGTTCTTAACTCGGACAATGGGTGGGCACAGTTTGCCCTCCGGTTTTGGCCTTTCAAAAGGGTGGACCAATAAATTTTCTCTTGGGTAAATTAGAGGTGTCTTTGTTTCTATTATGTGTATTGGGTTCTTATGATGTTGGAATTGGTGTTAACTTTGTCAGTTTCGTTTTCTTGGCTTTGGACTAGCTCATGTGTGAGATTTACTCTTGGGGACTTAAAATTTGTTTTGGAGGTGAACTATCTATGGTGGCTTTTGGCTTGCATTCTTACCTGGGTAGAACTCTGTTTTGACCTGTTTTCCTTGAAGGAGGTAGTGGTCCTTACCTCGGTAATGGAAGCATAAGCCTTCCTTTATTTATTTATTTTACAAAATGAAGGTAATGAATTTTCTGATCAAATATTTTTAAAATGAAAACCAACATAGAATGTTCGACCCCTTTCACTTAATATGCAGTCTGTCCTTTTGGGAAGATTGAAGCTTTGATCAGCATGGAATCTATGAGGAAGTGTCAAGGAAAAATCAACTCGTACTGGGGGTGTGCTCCTTCCAAAAGTCCCATCATGTGTTGTAGTGGCTTGTTTGTAAATTTTAGTTGCAGGGATTAATATGATTCCTAGAGATATTTTAATTTTAAATTGCCAAGCCAACATTAGTTTGTTGGAAGTCAAAAATAAAACCTACTCACTGCTATAGCTAGTGGTGAATCGGGATCATATCCACGGAGATCAATGGCAATTATTTATGGAAAAGAAAAGAAAATTTATCTGTAGAGGTTATATTAAGAATAGCGGTTATTAAAATATAATAACTAATTAATTAATAAAATTAAAACAGAAGAAGCAACCCAGGAATCCGAATCCACCATGCATTTTATCTTCTTTTTTAATGTTGCAATAGTAATAATTTTTACAAATTTAAAATTAGAATAACTTATCTCTTGTCAGACCGTATCAGGAGATCACGACACATTCGCTTAGAGTATAAACTATCTAATAATTACAAGATTAAGGGTCTAATCTATCGTACTACGACCTGTCTCTCTTAGGCACATGTCGTATCCTAAGATTACGGTACATCGATAGAGGGTACAGGCCGTGTATGCCAGATCAAAACCTCGATTAGAAAAATAACTCAAAAGATATAATAAAGAAGAGCATAATTTTTATTGCATAAAAATTAAGAACAAAAAGAAAGATAAAACCTAATTACAGGCTTCATCATCATCCCAAGTTGAAGGAATCTAGCCACGCATTGCTGCCACCAGTATTCCCTCCATAATTTTCCTCTTCCATGCCTAAAAATAATAATCTAAATAAAAGAAGAAAAAAAAGAGCTTTGTAAAAACTCCTCTCCCCAACTACTGCCTGATATCCTTCTTTTATAGAGCTTGTCTACGGCTTCCTCCTAGTTAAAGTTGGATTCAATCAGGCGCTCAAGATCGTTCAGATATCGTGAGAAAATTTCTTAGCCATCCGTTCAACATCACCTGCCTTAGTTTGCACCGTGAATCATGCGAAATCATCTCTTTTTTTCTTTTTGGGCAAACTGAGTCCTGGTTTGAGACTCCAAAAATTGAGCTCTTTCCATCTATAGGCTCCTTTTCTGCAAATATTCATAAAAAGTATCAATTCTTAATAAATTTAAAGTAATTAATATTTATTTTAATAATTAAATTAGGATAATAAATAGACTTATTATACCCCCAACTTAATCATTTCTTGTCCCTTAACAATGTAATTAAAATAAAATCATGCATCACTATAATTCTCTTTTGCAAAATTAAATCTAAGCTTAAGGCTGAAAGAAGCTAGCTAGTATCACTAACTAAGTATTGAGTTTCTGAAGTAAATTTTACCGTCAGAACTATCAAAAACTTTTTTAAAGTTCATTTATAGATCTACAGCACTTATATTTGTGATGGCTAACTTAGCATTTCGGTACTAGCTTGTAAGAAACAATGGTATCTTCGCTTATCACTTACTTTGATCAATTTTTTATACATCCTTAAATTAAGAAAATGACCTGAGATAGCTTTCACACTACCTAATAATTATTTTTATTATTTAATTTTTTTAGTGATATCTTCATATTGTCTACTTTTTGACGTGAACAACAATGCTTACTTAGGCGAAGGTGCCCGATTACTCGATGAAAAATCAATGTTTAGACTATATATATATATATATATATATATATATATATATATAATCAGGCAGATAGCTCTTTCCTTAAATTCATGTTTCTCTTATTAGGGTGTATATTAATTACTAATTTTTAGTAATAATTGAATCTTCAATTGACCTTACAACTAATACCTAATTTATTTATCTCATCAGTGTGCATATGCAATGGAAGTGCTAATAGCCTTTAGATCACTTAAGTAGGTTACTAAAGGTCTGACCATCTAGTCTACTCCTTGACTCTCTACAGTAATTAGCCAATACTTTCTAACTCTATTACCTTTTCCTAGTCAATTTTGCTCAAGAATTTCTTTCATAGCACATGATTTATAAAAAATTTAAATTTTTTTAAAAATGTCAAGGTGTTTTCAAAATAATTCTCAAAAAGGTTTCTCCTACCCTCTAACTTAATTCCCATTGTCCTCAATGAAGTAAGAAAGAATAAAACAAAGAGAAATACCATCTGGACGAGATAAGCCTCGTGTAATATTAGGAGTGACCGTGCAGAGTAGTGTCTTATTCCTAAAAATAAGAATCACTAAATAAAAGTCAGAAAATAAAATTTTGGGTTGCCTTCCAAAAAGCACTAAGTTTAACGTCTTTAGCAAGATGTTATGGCTTACTCTGGTTCATATAGGATCATAGCCTCCCTAGCTTCTTCAATGGATAATTCTAAGAATGGTTTCAAGCATTGTCCATTAACTTTGAATATATCACCATTACTTGGATTTTTAATTTCTATCGCTCCATGTGGGAAGACTTCTTTTACTATGTATGGGCCAGTCCATCTATATCTTAATTTTTCTGAAAATAGGTGAAGCCTTGAATTGTATAAGAGAACTTTTTGCCCACTAGTAAAAGATTTTCTAAAGATAGCTTCGTCGTGGAAGGTTTTAGTTCTCTCCTTATAAATTTTTGCATTCTCATATCCTTCATTTCTAATTTTCTCAAGTTCATCCACTTGTAATTTCCTCTGGTCTTTGGCTGTATTCAAATCCATGTTTAATTATTTTATGGCCCACATTTCCCTATGTTCTAATTCTACTAGCAAGTGACACGCTTTACCAAAACAAGCATATAAGAAGACATTCCTAATTTTGTCTTCAAGGCAGTGCGATACGCCCAAAGTGCATCCACTAGCTTCACTGACCAATCTTTTCTATTAGAGCTCACGATCTTCTCTAGGATTTGTTTGATTTGTCGATTAGAAACTTCTACTTGCCCACTCGTTTGTGGGTGATAAGGTGTGGCCATCTTATGGGTGATGTTATACTTTCTCATTAGTGGTGCAAATGATTTATTGTAGAAGTGTGTTCCATGGTCACTGATGATAGACCTTAGAATTCCAAAGCGAAAAAGGATATGCTCTTTGAGAAATTTTACAATAATTTTGCTGCCATTAATTCTGCAAGGTATTGCCTCTATCCACTTGGATACGTAATCTACGGCTATCAAAATATATTCATTTCCAAATGATTTTGAAAATAGTCCCATAAAGTCAATTCCCCATACATCAAAAATTTCTACAATCAATATTGGATTCATAGGCATCATATCTCTTTTTGTAATCCAAGTTATTTTTTGGCACCTAACACAACTTTTACAATATTCATACGCATCTTTGAATAGGTTAGGCCAGTAGAATCCACATTGGAGCACCTTTGTCGCTGTCTTTTTAGCTCCAAAATGACCACCATAAGCTTGGTCATGGCAAAAGGATAAAATGCTCCTAACATCTTGATCTGGGATGCATCTTCTAATAATCAAGTCAGGACACTATTTAAATAAATATGAGTCATCCAAATAAAGTATTTTACTTGAGAGAGAAATCGATTTTTGTCCTGAGCATTTCAGTGCATCAGAATCTGACCAGTGGCTAAGTAATTGACTATGTTGGCATACCATGGTTCCATAGTGGCAGACATAAGTTGTTCATCAGGAAAGGACTCGTTGACAGGTAGTTCTTCAGTAGGTGTGATCACTAACCTAGATAAATAATCAGCTACTATGTTTTCAGTACCCCTTTTATCTCTGATCTTTAGGTCAAATTCTTGTAAGAACAAGATCCATCTAATTAAGCGTGCCTTGGCATTCTTCTTTGAAACAAGATGCTTAATGGAAGAGTGATCCGTATAGATGACTACATGAGACCCCACTAAGTAAGACCTAAATTTTTCTAGTGCAAATATCATAGCTAAAAATTCTTTTTAAGTGGTACAGTAGTTGAGCTGTGCATCATTTAAGGTCTTACTAGCATAGTAGATCACTCGAGGTAGCTTATCAATTCTTTGCCCTAGGACCGCTCCTATGGCATGATCGGATGCGTCACACATCATCTCAAAAGGTTGAGTCCATATAGGTGGGTGAACGATTTGTGCTGAGATTAATTCTCTCTTTAAATATTTAAAGGACTCAAGACATTCAGATGTGAAGTCAAATTTGGCTTATTTGGCTAATAGGTTAGTCAATGGTCGAGCCACTTTGCTAAAATTCCTGATAAATCTTATATAAAATATAGCATGTCCAAGGAATAATCTTATTTCTTTGACTGATTTAGGTGGAGGAAGATTTACAATCAAATCTACTTTGGCCTTGTCTACTTCTATTCCTCTATTTGAAATTACATGGCCAAGAACAATATCTTCCTTCACCATAAATTGGCACTTCTCCCAATTTAGTACTAAATGCTTTTCCTTGCATCTTTCTAAGACCAGTCTAAGGTGATATAGGCATTCAAAAAAAGTAGAACCAAAATAAAAAGTCATCCATGAAAATCTCAAGGAATCATTCTACCATATTAGAAAAAATACTAATCATGCACCTTTGAAAGGTAGATGGTGCATTACACAAGCCAAAGGGCATACGTCTATACGCGAAGGTTCCATATGGACAAGTAAATATTGTCTTCTCTTGATCCTCTAGGGCTATTGCAATTTGATTGTAACCAGAGTATCCATCCAGAAAATAGTAAAAGTCATGCTCTGCTAATCGTTCTAACATTTGGTCTATAAAGGGCAAAGGAAAGTGGTCCTTCTTAGTGGCAGCATTTAATTTTCTATATTCGATGCACACCCTTCATTCTGTTTGAATTCTTGTAGGGACCAACTCATTATTATCATTTTGTTTTACAGTGACTCCTAACTTCTTGGGCACCACTTGCACAGGACTTATCCAAGAACTATCTGAAATAGGATAAATTATACCATTGTCAAGGAGTTTGATGATCTCTTTCCTTACTACTTCTTTCATGGCTGAGTTAAGTCTCCTTTGGGATTCTCTTGTAGGCTTGGCTTCATCCCATAAGTGAATCCTATATTGAACGATCGAGGGGCTAATCCCTTTTATGTCAACCATAATCCATCCTAATGCTTCTTTATTTTTTCTTAGAACATTCAGAGTTTTTCTTCTTGTGACGAGTCTAGGTCGGCTGAAATAATTACAGGTAGGGTTTTTGATGGACCTAGGTATGCATATTTGAGGTACTTGAAAGTGGTTTCAGTTCTAATTTGGGTGCTTCCTCTATTGATGGTTTGGGTAATAGTTCAGTACTTTCTCTAGTGGTTTAATTGAAGGTTCCCATCTTGATTTTTCATCAATTGTATCAACCTCATTAATTTGCTTCCCATCTTGGTTCATGTAGATTTTTAGATCAAGCTCTTCGTCACTAAGGTCAATTGGATCATAAACAGTATCCTGAACATAATATGAATCACTCGTTTGATGTGTAATGGTAAGATTGAAAATATTAAGATCTATTGACATATTCCCAAAGAAAAGTTTCATTAATCTATTTCGATGATTAATTAGGGCATTAGCTGTAGCTAAAAATGGTCTACCTAAAATCATTGAAATATGGCTCTTTGGGTTTGTCACCGCTTAGTTTCTAAAATCACAAAGTCCACCGGATAGATAAAGTTACTAGCTTTGATCAACACATCCTTTACTATTCCCTTGGGTCCTTTTAAAGAGTGATCTGCTAGTTGTAGGATCATTCTCGTAGGCTTTAGTTCTTCCAATCCTAGTTGCTCATATACAGAGAATGGTAATATATTAACACTCACCCCTAAATCTAATAAAGCCCTATTTATGAGGGTGTTCCCCACAATGCATGAAATAGTAGGTGATCTTGGATCTTTATATTTTACTGGCATGTGGTTTGATAGATACGAGCTCACACTGACTGCCAGAAAGACTCTCTTGGGCACATATATGGTCTTCTTTTTGGTACATAGATCCTTAAGGAATTTGGCATATGTTGGGACCTATTGGATCATGTTCAGTAGAGGGATGTTCACTTTAACTTGCTTAAAGACCTCCAAAATTTTATCTAATTGGGCTGAATTTTGATTGGGCTTAAGTCTATTTGGGAATGGTGCTACAATCCTGATTTTTGGTTCATCTCCTTCTGGCATGGGGTCAGTTGGTGGGTTGGGCATTACATCAGACTCTAATACCTTAGGTGTTTCTGCTGACCTAGCTCAATAAGTTGTTCAAGTGGCAGGGCATCTAATTCTTCTTCTTCATATGTACCCTCCTGATTATCTATTTATTTTTCAGATCTTAATGTATGAATGATACTTAGTTGGTTAATCTGGGCTCCTTGATTTGATCCTTGGATGTTTAGGTTTCTAGGGTTAGCTTTGGGTTGACTCGGTAGCTTACCCTGTTCTCTTTCACTTATGGTTGTGGCTAACTGACCTACCTGCATCTCCAAATGAGTTATGGCCTGAGTATTATGGATAGTTGTTGCCCTATATTTTGCATAAAGTTATTCATGGTGTTGGTACTTTTTATCATGGCATAAGTGTCAGCTTGGGATTTAACTAGGGTTTTCAGAGCCTTGTCTAGGAAACTATACCTCTTTTTATTCTCATTGACTGATGGGTTATTTTTTGTAAAATTAGGCCTTGGGTTAGGTTGGTTGAAGTTGGGACCACCTGCACTAGGACCTTATGATCAGGCAAAGTTTGAATGGTTCCTCCACCCTGAGTTGTAGGTTGGTGCATAAGATTGTTGTTGTTCTTTGATAGGTTGCATTCACCTGTGTACAACTATTTTTAGTTTGGATCATGAAGTGGGGGTACTCTTCTTCTATATGTCTTAGCTCATTACATCCAGTGCAGATAGGTGCAGCCACTTGGTTTACATGATTTATGGGGCCTGTCCCTTAAGTTCCAAGGCTTCTATCCTATGAATCAAGATGTCATCTTAGCTTCTTCAGCTATAGATGGAGAGCATTGGTGCATACCACCTCTTATTGGTGTGGGTTCAGATTCCTTAGTTTTCTTCCATTGTAAGCTTTTTCTACTAAATCTTCTAGAAACTGTCAGGTTTCATTGATGGTTTCTACATAAAATCGTCCTGACACATTGACTCGAGCATAGTTCTGGAGTTTAGGTTTAGACCTTTATAGAAGGTTTGACATAACCTTCAAGTCTCTATCCTATGGTATGGACATTGGCTTAACAGATTCTTAATTCGGTCTAGATACTTCCAGAAAGGCTCTCCCCCTAATTGATAAAATTGGGCAATTTTATTTCTCAACATGGCTGTTTTATGATGTGAAAAGAAATTTCTCAAGAATGCTTTAACAAAACCTTCCCATGTCAAGATCGATTGAGTAGGTAAACTATACAACCACTTTTTGGCATTTTTCTTAAGAGCAAAGTTAATTAGCCAAAGTTTTATAGCATCTTCTGAAAGTTCATGCATTCTCATAGTATCACATACTTCCTCAAATTCTCTAAAAAAATATAAGCATCCTCAATTCTTATAAATTTAGGGAGTATGTTGATAATCTGAGGCTTAATCTCAAAACTGGCCACATTTGTTTTGGGTAGTTGAATGCATGATGGTTGGGTAGATCAATTGGGTAGCAGTATTCTCTTAGGCTAAGAGGATGTCCTAATTCCTTCATAGTTACTTTTTCTTCATCAAGGGTATGGTCTAGATCTATCTTACTAATCAATCGGACTCCCTTTTCCAAGTTGCAATTTTAAATTTTTTTTTTAATGTTATGTGGAGAGAGAAAAGAAGAAGATTCTAAAAGAAGTATCCTAAGAGATTTCTAGAACTAAGAGCAATGAAAAATAATTTAATTATGATTTAATAATTATTAACAATCAAGTTAACAAAGATTAGACTCTCTACTTTAGGTTTAACCTAAATCTAGACAGCTCCTAACTTTCAAGATTGCCTTGGAGCCCTTCAAGTCAAAAATTAGCTGATCGACTAGTCAGTTAAGGGTAAGGTCAGTAGGAATCCCCCCATTGCTTATTAGGTAAGCAAACGGAACCAATTAAAAAACCACATTCCTTTCCTTTTTTAGACACCAGTTAATCAGTCAATTATGACCCAGTCCAACTCTTTTGGATACCTTGTCCTATTAAGCTCAAGTTTCTTAGGGGCTGATGTCTAGTTAATTTTATAGTTAAAGCTTGGGTTTATGCGTTATGCAGGATGATGGTTTATTGGCTAAGAAAGGGTAATGAAATCTCCACCTTATGTTATTAGGGGTTGCACCCTTAAAGTATTTTATGAAAATGCAATCTAATTCTAACAACGTGTCTAAACAAGTTAGAAAGTTTTTAAAGTTTATTATTTATTTCCTTAAATTAATTGTGTTTTATGGAAAGTGTCTTAGGATTTTCTTTTAGGTTCTTTAAGGTAAGTTAATTAAAAGAAAAGGTTAATTAGGTTAAAAGTGGATTTATGACAAGAAAGAAAGTAATAATTTCTTTTAATGTTAAAAAGAAAATAAGAAAAATCTAATAATTAAGGTAACTCAAAAAAAGGCAATAAGCAAAAGAGAGCAATAACTATCCTATAAAAGAATTTTTTATTTCTTTTTTTATATAGAAGCATGAATAATAATGAAACAATAAGAGAGAATAAAAAAATAAAATTAAATTAAAATTAAAAGAAAATTCATGGTAATTAATTTTTTTGTTTGTTAGAACTATATGTTATCTTATTCTATATTCAATGGTGAAGGTGATATTTCTTATTTGAATCAAAGATTTTTAAGATCTCTTATTTTATTTAGATCTAATGATAATTTGAAATATATTAAGTTTTCACCTTGTTTTAAAAAATTAGGATGGAAAGATTTTTCTTAATACAGAAAAAGCATGGATCAAGTCTTAATTTACACTTAGCTCATTAGGTCCAATTTTTGGATATTGATGGAATTGAATTTTTATTGTTCTCACTTATAATCTAGTTTAGAACTTGATTTTATGGATTTTATTTATGACCTTGTTAGGTTAATTCAGGTTTATTAGGTCTAAAATTTGATTAAGGTTTAAGATTAAGATATTTGGTTTCTTACAAGTTAGATTAATATTTAAAGTAAACAAACGAATTGAACACTTGTAAGGGAGATATATAATTTTTTCTTTCGTATCAATTTTATTCTCTTTTTCCTCATATTTATCTTCTATTATGCACATTATTTTTTATGGCCTCTATTTAGAGTGACAGCTATATTATATTTATAAGAAAAGATAAAAAGTATACTGCTATACTTTCTATTTAGTTATATATATGCATGACATCTTGCCTTTTCTTATAAAGCAACTTATATTATGGATATCTTTAATATAGCAGTAATTGAAAACCTCTTGTGCATGCTGTTTTCTCCAACAAATGCCAAAATGAAGGTTATAACAATATTCTATTTCTCAAAATTATAGACTGTCAGTACTAATGAGCTATTAAATTTGTGCATATCTATTTTGGATTCAAGTAAGAGCTATATATTGAAATCACTCTTTATTGAATGTTATATAACCATGGATACATCTGGTGCAACAATTGCAGCACAATTGTTGTATCCGTGGCCCTTCTCCGAGTTTTGGACCACGAAGTAGCTGAAATGCCCTTGGTTGCTACATGCCAGCAGGACCAAGGAATGGTCGGTTTAAGCTTGGTTTCCCTTTAATGTTTGTCTGAGATTGTTAGCTGAACTTTCAATCAGGACAATCCTTGGCTAGTGTTAATCAAACTACTTGTGTTGTTGTATAGGGCTACTTCCATTCGTTATTTTACTGCATTCAGAAATTACTGTCAGATCTTGGAGTGAAGCATTTTATGGTTCCAGCAGCAAAGGAAGCCGAATCCTTCTGGATAAAGAAATATGGCTTCCAACATATATCACAGGAGAAAGTGGGTATCATTTATTGCACAAGCTAGAGTGCTTTTTATTCTATGTTAATAATACGATCAAACAATTCCTGCAGGTAAACCGGCTCAATAAGGATCTCTACCCGGTGCTCTTTGATGGGACGTCCCTATTGTACAAGGCACTTCCGGCTTGTCAGGCCACTTCATAGGGAAATGGAAGAATCTGAACTCAAGTCTTCTATGGGAAATGCTGTTCTTCTCTCTGCCTGATGTTAACTGCAATGTTCCAGACTTGGTTACTAAAGTAGTGCTAGAGTTTTGAATGGAGTTCTTAACACGGACAATGGGTGGGCACAGTTTGCCCTCCGGTTTTGGCCTTTCAAAAGGCCACACCGATAAATTTTTCTCTTGGGTAAATTAGAGGTGTCTTTGTTTCTGTTATGTGTATTGGGTTCTTATGATTTTGGAATTGGTGTTAACTTTGTCAGTTTCGTTTCTTGGCTTTGGACTACCTCATGTGTGAGGTTTACTCTTGGGGACTTAAATTTGTTTTGGAGGTGAACTATCTATGGTGGCTTTTGGCTTGCATTATCTGGGTAGAACTCTGTTTTGACCTGTTTTCCTTGAAGGAGGTAGTGATCCTTACCTTGGTAATGGAAGCATAAGCCTTCCTTTATTTATTTTGCAAAATGAAGGTAATGGATTTTCTGATCAAATATTTTTAAAATGAAAACCAACATAGAATGTTCGACCCCTTTCACTTAATATGCAGTATGTCCTTTTGGGAAGATTGAAGCTTTGATCAGCATGGAATCTATGAGGAAGTGTCAAGGAAAAATCAACTCGTACTGGGGGTGTACTGCTTCCAAAAGTCCCATCATATGTTGCAGGGGGCTTGTTTGTAAATTTCAGTTGCAGGGATTAATATGATTCCTAGAGAAATTTGAATTTTAAATTTCCAATCCAGCATTAGTGAGTCCAAGTAGCTAGGTATAGAACTTGTGCTCTGTGCTAGGCTGCATGTATGCTTGATGGATCAATCAAAATATTTTCATCTAAAGGTTTGAATTTTTCCAACTTCTTGTCAGTTCGGAAAATAGGGCCATTAGGTTGTAGCATGTTCTTGTTAGGAAAGAAAAAGTTTTATTGTACCGTTCTTTGGTATAACAAGCATGCATCGATCGCACAGATTAGTCATTTGTGCATAGCTGCACTTTATGTGCAGCATTTTCCATTCCTATTAACTGTTTGGACTCGGGAGAAGCGCTGTGAGTAGAAGATAGCCTTCCTGACTGAATAATGGTCCTAAGACAACAGGCAACAAGCTTAGTTCGTTCATTAGCATTACCCAAAATTATTTGGGACAATGCTTGAAACAAGAACTAGGCACTGCTCGGCAACCGTTGAAGATGCTTGAAAGTAATCGGACTTCTGTTTCCACTGAAAGGACCACCACCACAAGGGCCGAATTGTTCCACAATAACTATAATTGACACCTTGTATCCTTCTTACCATATCTGAGTTTTCACCAAAGGTATTCAATCTGCTCTTTTCAGCAGTAAATCATCACTAAACATTGGAGTATTCCCACCCTGAATTCAGTTGGTGAAGCCATATAAATATATGACATCCATGGTGCTATCATATATCCAAGGTTATAGTTGGGATATGTTTAAGAGAGAACCGGGATATATTGACCCAATGTCGTAACTTCTAGTCCCACTTTGGTTCAGGAATGGGAGGTGAACAAGGGGTTTTACCCCTCTTATTCAACCGAAGACGGCAATTTCATCCCGGCTTGGAGGAGGGACAACGTAGTAGTTCTGGTCCAACTTGCCTATTCCGAGATTATTGATTAACTGGGTTATCCTTCCTTCTGGGTTACCATGCTTAGAAAAAAAATAAGAAAAGAAAAAAAAAAAGGGATAAAAAAGCGTAAATCTTAAATCATTAACAATATTGTTAGATGGATTAAATGAAGATAGCTGCAATATTCTCAGGTAATACCATCCAGAAATTAACCAAACTGGATTTCAGAGCCTATCGTAACAGTAGAATGCACGGACTCTCTTACGCCAACTTCTGTGCTAACGAGTGACCAATTATTCTGGTTGAATCCCAAACTTTCCACTATTTTACACGTGCATACACACATGGGAGGGAGGAGATGTTCAAAAACACGCTATCAAAATAACTACTAACCGAGATTTTTCACCAAAAGAAAACGAAGGAATGAACACAAGAAGAAAGACACCGATAATTAAAACTTCTCATAACGCACAGAGTGCTTGGAGAAGATACAAATGCCAAAGTTTTTAGGTTGCCCTGCCGGAGAGATTAACACTTCACTTTTAATCAAGTAGCCATTCTCTCCGAGTTCCAACTCTCGCTACAAAACGACAGCATCACAAGCATGGAGAGGCGACGATCGATGATAGGACTGGCAGCGCAACTCGTGCCGATTATTATTATCACCCACCACCACCACCATTGGTGAGGGAATGTGGCCACCCTCCCTCCCATGGTGGGGATGGAACGCTTCACGGGGGCTTTACGAGAGGAGAGAGAGGGGACTTCCTCCTTGGATATTTGTATAGACTTCAGAGTAAGGCTGAAAACGGGTCGGATAAACTCCGACCGTATCTGTATTTATATTCGAATTATATCAAATTTGGATATTTATTTTGCAGTTTAATCGGATTCGGATACGAATTCGGATATCTAATCCAAAAGGTAATCGGATACGGATATGGATACATATTTTTTTATTTTGCAGTTTAATCGGATTCGGATACGAATTCGGATATCTAATCCAAAAGATAATTGAATTCGGATACGGATATGGATAGATTTTTTTTTCAGCCTAGCACAGGGTAATGGTATGAAAGTGGGTGCAAGAACAGTATAAGAATATTAGAAATAATAATATAGGACATGATATAACATGTTAATGAGTTTTAGCTCAACTAATATATGAACTTAAATTAGGTAAACCTAAAAACCAAGGTTTGCAAAACTAGTACCTAAAATTATCGGTGGTTTAATATATTTAATATATTATAAGTGATGTAGTAAAGTACCTACCAAATATGGAGATAGGCTCTCATCTTTTCTCATTTCTAGCATAGTGTCATTCAAAATTGGATAATATAGATCGATACCAGGTGGTATAGGACAGCATTTTTGTATCAAACACTACCTTAATATCCAATTCATATCTGTATCCATATATAACAAATATGGATATGGTTGATATCCGATTCGTATCCGTATCCATATATACAAATATGGATATGCTTGATATCCGATTGTATCCGTATCCGCATATAACAAATATGGATATGCTTGATATCCGATTCGTATCCGTATCCATTTAGAATAAATATGGAATATAAATTTTAATATATGTTTAGTATTCGTATCCGTATTCGTATCCGTTAAAAAATATGGATACGAATATGGACATACTACTATCCGATCCGTATTCAATCCGTTTTCAGCCCTACTTCAGAGGTGGTCACAGCAATGAGAGGGGTTACTGACCCTTTGTAGCGAAGAAAGGGTGAGTGGGTATGGGGTCTTTCCTTTGAGAGATGGCATCTTCTGAGGATATGCTCTCTTTGCTGACACCACCTTCACTTCTTTTTTTCCCCTCCATGAACCCATCTTGTGGGTATCTTAGGACATCAAAAGTACGTTATTAAAGGGACGCCTTCTACTTTTCTTCCTTCCATTCATGTGATGATCTCATGTTAATCCAGTCTTGCTTGCGCGTGTCTAGTTCCTGATGGGAATCCAACCAATTGTCTTCGAGTCAAGCTTATGCTACAACCGAGGGCGCCATTACAGGTGAAGGTGTCTGCCAGCTAGTGCTGCAAGGAAATAAATGGTTGATGATCCAGGAGCCACTTACTCAAGAGAAATGTGGAAATCTAGCACGATGCTTTCTTTCCTTCTTTCCTTCTTTCTTTTTTTTTCTTTCTTTCTTTTTTTTTTCTTTTTCCAGACTATAAGTACGTGCGGCATGCTTTGGGTGGGTATAAAAAAAAATGAACTGGTGGAACCAAACAACGTTGGAGTCTGATTTGAATGGGTAAATAAACATGCTTGGCTCTTGTAAGAGCCACATTTGTCCGCTGGGAGTTAGACAAGATGCCCCCACATTGCCACCTTTATTGGACCTTACTGTAGAAATAATTATAATATCTTCTTCACCACCTTGAAACCCATCAATGGACTTCACCTTCACATGGAAGTCTTCATAGGTTTCGTATGAAGGAAAATTCTTTGTGCACCATGCATCATGCAAAAAGTGCACATCGTGCATAATGATTGATCTGCGAGTGCATGCAGCAAAAATATTTTTCCTTTCTACACCGCACGTGCGGTCATATGCGTGTGCATGCATACAGACCAATAACCGTGCGCGATGCACATGTTTCTGCACTGCTCACGGTGCATAAAAAAGTTTTCTTCATATATTTTGCCTAGTTTTTCTTGAATTGCAACAACTTGTGTTATGTATGGTGATACTATGCCAATGCTGATTTTCTACCCAAAACTACCGTGAGCTATAACAAATTCAACATATGTTAAAAATTATAATAACATAGAGGGTTTGAGACAATTACAAAAATTGATGAAAGCTGCTTCACAAAAAAAAAAAAAAAAATCAGGGTAAGCCAAATGGATGTTGTTTATAAAACTTATGCTTTAATTATTTGAACAGCACAATGTGTTAAGTGATTAAACAAAATTTAATAAACTCAATAGCTCGATTATGGCTGGTTTCTGCATGCCTCAATATTGAAGTTTTGGCTATTAAGTGAGAGCCCATAGGAGAGAGGCAAGGGCCAGATATAACTCTATGTTAGTCATCTAAGGAATGATCCCTATTAGTAATTCAATATGTGGCATTCTAACAAATGCTTCTTTAGTTAAATATTATCAAGATATCATCATTTATGACCAATAGAAATTATTGGATCACTTTCTCTCATCACCAAATGATTTCTTCAAATGCTTTGGCATTTAGCGATCTATCATTAACAAAGACTCATCCCTATTGCATCATAACAACCTGTAAAAAATTTGTCACATTGAGGAATCACATATTGATCATCCAACATCAAGTAACATGAAAGGCGTATATCAACAATGCTTCTTTTTAATTAACCATCAATTGTTCCATCTTCTTTTAAGTGCAATCGTCTATCAAAGGCTCCTTCCATAACAAATTATCTGCATTGCATGCAATGTTACATAGAGTAGCTCTAGGTGTCTATGTCAATTCATATCTTTTTAATCTCTAAGAAATTCATATTGCTTTCTTGGACCTAAGTGGCATACACATACTCATACCCTAGGGTCTAATGTCCATACTAGAAGGTATATTAAGGGATCTTATAAAAAAATTACATGTGTTGTCTTATATGTATTATAACACAAAATCCTATCATGGGCTTAGGAGACCCTGCACACTTGGATGAACAAAAGAAAGAAAACAAATCACTCTCAAAGAAGAAGGATGCACAAATGTAGCTATTAACTTAGAAATAAAGGATTTGCAACTAAGACTCAAGAACAATATTTTTACAAAGCAATTTTTAATATTTTTTTCACTTAATTTAAAGTTTTATTCATTGCTAAAACAAGTGCCAAAGCCTCTAAATTTATAGGGCTTAAAAAACTAGCCATTGGAATCTAAAACCATGTCTAGTAGTTGGCTAAAAATTAGTCATTAATTATAGCTATCAGATGTTCTATGATCGATCACCCTAAGGTAAAAGGTGACAATTTTAGCATGTCTCCTCTTATCGACCATGGATTTGCTTCAATTGACTGCACACACTATGTTTTAGATTTTTAAATTAATTTTTCTATTTTTTAAATCTAAAACTAATCTCATTAAATTTTAATGAATCTTTAGCGTTGTGCAATTCCTCTGTAACCAAAGTTTACAATGAATGTTTTAGGAAAACAAAGATCATGAGATGAAGCCTTGTTCTTAGACATTCTAACCTTTGATGATAGTTGATTTGATATTGTTCTGACTTATACTTCTTGCTTTCTCCTTGAGTTAATCTTTACAAATTGAGAACATGCTAGATAAAATTTCACTCATGTCTTGGTTTGTTGTGACCATCATCGCTATTTTACCATCATAAAATCAAGCATTATATTAGTCCTTCAATCAATATTTAGTTATCATCAAAATATATAATATTAAACCCTTAGATCAACACCTTTGAAATTGAAGGATGAATTTGAGATGGATGAAATCAAATCATGAAGGTGACTTGTGGGCAAGTATGGGTTGAAAGACTTGACCTTATATTGGCTTAGGTTTGATAACCCAACTTGGCTTGATCCCAAAGTGCATTTGAAAGTGGTCCAAGCATGAATCTCAAAATTCCTTGAGTATTTCTTTGGAATCCACAAATTTCTTGAGTCAGCTTCCATACAGAGATTCAATTTTTTTGTTTTGCATTCATCATCGCACACGCAATGATATAATAAATAGATAATTTTAGAATTCACTTAGCATTATTGGTAGATTATAGTTAGCATGGTACTTTGCAATAGACCTTATGTATATAATTATTTTCAAAACCTATTTTGTAACAATATAGGCTCCAAGATGACAGGGCCTAAAGGACTTTATAGTAGGGCTACTTAACTTAAACTCCTATTTGAACCAATTTCATGTGGCTCTATATAGTCTCAGATTGCATTATTAAGAAATTGCCTAGCACATTTGCAATGATAGGATGTTACAAAATGCTTGAAGTATATGCCTTACGATGCGTTATCTTACAATCCTTCTATCCTCAAGACTTAGATTCATAATGGTCAATTACAAGGAAGCACAGCCATGAAATCTTGTGGCCCAAACAAAATATACCATATAAGTTTGGCTGCAAGTCCAAATGGGTCCCGAAAAGAAATAAAGACAAAGCCAACACAATAAAAAACCAAATGAAAGATTAGCTGAAAAGAGGCCACGAGCCCTTCACATGTGTCAAAAGAAAACACGATCCTTCACCACTTTGTTTGGCCTGGATCCCTTCCTTGGCCCCAATCCCACCGGAAAGAATTGGGTTTCTGCGACAGTGAGTAAAACAAAACAAAAAGTTAGGTTCTTGGGATAACACCATATGTTGGATGAAAAGAGAACCACTAAATTAGGAGTTTTAAAATTGCTGCAGAATTTTAGCAAGGGCTAAGTGCTGATCACCAAGGTTGGTTTTATAGCTTCTTAATTTTTTACTCATATTCATATATGTCTATTATCGCTCATCTTTAAGAGATAAGGGTGCAACTTTTGAAGTTGATCCATTGATCTTTCCTTGTGAGGTTGTTAATGTTTAAGCTTTTGGTATTTGCTCTGTTTAGAATTGCTTCTCCTTCCCATTCTTAGCTGGGGTGAAACGTTTTTCTAGTGTTTTTTGGGGTAACTTTTGTTAATCATCACTATCTTATATTAAGTCAAATTATTAATTAAATCTGATTTAAAAAAATAAATTGTTCAAGACCCATCTTCACTATGCAAAGAAATGTTCACCTTTTTTAAAAAAAAAATCTGCCAATTACTACCTTGGTAAATATTGTTCAATTCCGACATATAATTGTATAGTCTGCTTGTTACTTGCTCAAAAGATTCAAACAAGAAGATTGCAAATCAGATTTCTTTTCTTCTAACCTTCCTCAAGCCTTTTCACCTTGTCCATTTTCCTATATCATAAATCTTTTTTTCATTTTATTAAAATCAAAATAGTAGCTTTTACATCTCTTAGTATGTATGAGAAAAAGAGAATGATACTTGCATTGTGTAATCAGAATCAAGAGTTTATTTAGTACAACCATCACTGATAGCATATCATTGTTTTTGGCTTATATATTGAGAAATTTCTTCTATGCTTAACTTTCCAATTCATCTTTGGCTGGAAGGAGGTTAACCACTTTAGTAACTTATTTTAAATTTTTTCTCTTCTTTCCTACAACTTTTTTATTTTTCATCCAGAGATTTAGATATTATTCCTTGCCATCTAAACTGTAGCATGATTTAACTCAATAAGTAGTCACCTAAATATTAATTTTCTTTTTCAAATCTTCAAAATGTACAAAGAGAATACCATCAAAAATCATAAATATGGTTCGAGTCATGCAACTAATGACAGCAAGCAAAAGCATAAGCAAAGAGAGTAAAAGCAATACAACACTTCTTTACATGTATCAAGTCATGGACATAAACATAGATAAAAACATATACCATAGCTTAATCCCACTAGTGAGATAGCAAAATGGCTAGTAAAAGAGATATACCTGCCACTTTGGCTTACTGATATGCAGAGAATCCATATTGAGCACATCATCAAGGTCATCAAGCTCAACACAAGACTTCAATATGGCATCAGCCAAGCTTTTGTCATCCTCAGCATTAAAGAAACACCCTCTTTTTTTTGCATCAAGCACTAATCTTCCCCAAATGGACTCGCTATTAGATAGGGTTGGTCCATTTCCTAGAATCCATAGACAGTGTCTGCCACAGAAATCAAACTATTGCATATCAAATGACTTTAAATAGATGATCTAAAATGAACAAAGTGGAACCAAACAACATTGGAGTCTGATTTGAAGAAGAAATAAACATACTTGGCCCTTGTAAGAGCCACATTTGTCCGCTGGAAGTTAGACAAGAAGCCCACATTGCCACCTTTATTGGACCTTACTGTAGAAACAATTATAATATCTTCTTCACTACCTTGAAACCCATCAATGGATTTCACCTTCACATGGAAATCTTCATACATCTCATATGTTTTGCCTAGTTTTTCTTGTATTGCAACTACTTGTGCTGTGTATGGTGATACAACACCAATGCTGATTTTGTGCCCCAAACTAACGTGAGCTGTAACAAATTCAATATATGTTAAAATAACATAAAGGGTTTGAGAAAATTACAAAAACTGATGAAAATTGCTTCACGAAAAAACAAAGAAAAAAATCAAGGTAAGCCAAATGGATGCTATTTATACAACTTATGCTTTAATTATTAAAGAAGCACAATGTGTTAAGTGACTAAAGCCAAATTTAGTAAACTCAATAGCTCGACTATGATTGCTTTATGCATGTCTTTGTACTGAAGTTTTGGCTATTAAGTGAGAACCTATAAGAGAGAGGCAAAGGCCAGATATAACTCTATATTAGTCATTTAAAGAATGATCCATGTTAGCAATTTAATATGTGGCATTCTAACAAATGATTCTTTAGTTGAATATTATTAAGATATTGTTATGACCAACTGGAAATATTGGATGGCTTTCTATCACCACCAAATGATTTCTTCAAATGCTTTGGTATTTAGGATCTATCATTAGCAAAGACTCCCCCTATTGCATCATAAAGGCACGTAAAATATTTTGTCACATTAAGGAATCACAGATTGATCATCCAACATCAAGTAATATGAAAGGTGTATATCAACAATGCTTATTTTTTAAGTAACGATCAATTGTTCCATCTTTTTTGGAGTGCAATCGTCCATCAAAATCTCCTTCCATAACAAACTATGTGCATTGCATGCAATGTTACATGGCCTAGCCCTAGTTGTATGTGTCAATTCATATATTTTTAATCTCTAAGAAATTTATATTACATTCTTGGACCCAAGTGGCATACACATACCCATGCCATAGGGTCTGGTGTCCACCTTAAGGTATATTAAGGGGTCTTGTAATAAATTACATGTCCTGTCTTACATGTATTATAACAAAAAGTCCTATAATGGCATGAATCTTATGCCTGAGATGATGTGTTTGACTCCGCTTGTAAATTCACTTCATTCTTCTAATTTTAATTTATGTGTTGTCTAATAGCTGTCTAAGAGAAAGAATAGAAGATTAAGAAGGAAAAAGAACATAAGCAACTATGACCTTAACCATTAAGCCTTCCCTACCATTTGGTCCCCTTTCTGAATCCTCACTTGCTTAGTATTCTTGTTTGGAGCTACTAAATGTCCTAGCATTTATGAAATGGAATTTGAAACGCACAGTATTTCATTAATACCAAACCTATACACTATAGAAGGTGCATACTGAGTAGCAATAGTTTGAACCATCTTCTACACTAGGCATACCAGTACTGTACAAAGATTGTACCCGCACAAGGCGCAGTGCCGAGATTGCAAACCTTGTTTTGGCATGCTTTTAAAACTGCCTATCAACCTGAAACAAACCATCCACTGTATTCTCTAGCTTGGCAGTAGCATCAAGTTCACTTCAAACAACCATATTGAGTGATGTTAAAGAGAAAGAAAGAAAGTGCATAACTAAAGTTAGAAGTGTACCTTTATCAAGTTCACTTCAAACAACCATATTTAGTGAAATGTTCTTAGTGCTTCTTGATTATTTCCATTCATTCAAAGCTATGATAGAAGAGCTCAAGTGGTGGCAAAATAGATCAACATCTCGCAAAAGACCATGGATAGCGAAAGACTGAAGAACAACCAGAACTCTCTCTTTATCTACCATGACAAATGACTTATGAACTACTATCTCGGGGAAAAAATGGGGATTCTGACTGAAATGCTCAAATTTAAATGGTCCTGATGGCGGAGGCTGATGGAACATTGATAATGCAGTGGAGATGGAAAGATTGATTGCAATGATCTAAGACTGTCAGGGTGTTTTAAGGGCAAGGTAAAGGTGAAGCAACAAAAATTAATGATTTCTAATGATGGTGGTGTAGATTAGTGTATGACGATGACATGCAAAACATGAAATGGATGTAGGATAGTATGGAGCCATAAAGGAGACATAATTTGCTCAAGGCATGATGTAATAATCAAAAATTATTTACTTGAGATTTTCTTAAGGAACTGTAGAATATTTCCCATTTAAAAATGACAATGCATGTATCATGAGAAACATGATGACCTGCTTCTTATTCACACAAGGCTAAACTTTAGTTTATGAACATGTCAGTGATAGGCTATGTTACCTAGACACTCACATTTAGCTCCAAAAATTTATGTCGGGCATGTATTCAAATTGAAAACCAGACAATTGGATACTTATGAAGTTCTATGATTGCCATTTTTCAAATTAGTGCAAGTTTATCTCTTTTAACAATTTATTTCATCCTTAATTTTCATGTTAGAAATAAGGATTTGTTGATTGGCTAAGGATGTATGTATGGAAAATATCAATTTTCTTATACTCTCAAGATAATTGGAAAGTTTGAATGAGAAATAAGTATATCTAAAGACCTTGATTAACAATATTTTTTTAATATTTATCTTATATTTAAATAAAAAATATTAAAAGTAGAAATTTATAAATTAGTTAAAATTATAATTTATCATATGTACCCTCGTGTCTCTTCTTTTTTTCTATTATCGAGTTAAAACACTTATGTGCATCGAATCTAATTCTTGTGTCTATGACCATGCATCGCTAATTGCTTATAAAAGTTACAAAACCAGCAAGTGCTACTCAAGGCTAGGATGCATCCAATGATTCAGGTCTGTGCAAGATAAGGACTAAAATGATCAAGATGCATCATCCCAAAGAAATTCCATGATCAACCGAATATCCTATCCCATCATATCTCGATCATAATACATTATAGTGTTAATTTTAAATAGATTTAATTTATCATAAAGATATAACTTTTAATATTCTAATATGTTTAAAAATCAAATAAAATGGTAAAGCTTCATAATTTTTTTTAAAAAAAATATTCCAAGCAAGTATTGAAACACTTATCGAATCAGCAATCAAAACGGAGTAGGAAGCGAGGTGTCTTATTCCCGTGAAAAAATTAGGATACTTCTATGCCACTAGATTTAAAACCTTAGATGCATCAACATTACACTTCAACCTTGAGTTTGACTACCAGGTTACTAGTAGTAGGCACATGCAATATGCATTATTGATTCAAGCAAAGAAAGTATTCATTACGGGGCTATAATCTATCATTTCAAGAATTTTAGGGCCAGTAATTAATTTTTTTTGTCAAATCCTTATAATTTTACGACCAATATTAATTGTTTTCCAAATGATATATTTTTTTAATTATTCAAGAATTTGTCATCATTAATGGATGGCAGAGATCTGTCATGTGCAATACATGTAGTAAACTAAGCAAAGAATATGCAGTAGATGTTGCAATTTTATCAATCAATAATATTTGCATTGTATGGTTATCAAGTGATAGGACTACTTAATGGATGGTAGTGATAATCAATCAAGAAAATGTTTGTCACTAGTTTTTGTAAAGTAAACCTTCTTTTAATGAATTGATAGGTTGATCCTCATTTACTTGTGCCTCTCCTCCCTACCCTTATCCCCTCTTCCCCCCTACCCATAGAAAAACACATTTTGTAACAAGATAAAATCAAGAGGAATGGAATAACAATAAAGTCGAGTGCTTTTCTGGGGAAACTAGGAATCATAGTTGGCAAGCTAGTTCCCTCGAGACTGATGTTACCTGCATAGTTAGAAATCTTGCCTCATGACGGGCTAGTTGCCTTTCAAGACTAATGAGCCTTCATTATGGCATAAGTTTCTTCAACAAAAGAATGTGACTCAATCAAGTCTGACCTTGTCTATTATGACTAAGATGTTAAGAAAGAATAAACATCATGCTCTTCTTCTTGATCAGGTGACAATTTTAGTTTGGTCTAATGAATTCAACTTTTGTGATTGACTTAAACAAGTTAAATTAAGTATAAAAGTATAAAATTTAACATTTAGTCCTGGTTTTGGTTCTACAGACTTAGAAGTAGGCAAGAAAAGTCCTTGCACAGGGCTTTCTAATCTTGCTTTCACTTTCAGAGCCTGCTTGGCAACATTTTGCTGATTCTGCAGTGTAGGTAGAGAAAAATGTTATGGGGTGGAGAAAGTAGGAGTGGCAAGAGAGAGTGCACAAGGTGTCATGGTGCCTAACTCATGGCCTGACTCCTATAGAAAGGGCTAAAAGACCTCTCAGTGTCTTTTAATTCCTTCATGCGGAGATGGAGGACCAATGGCCTCTCTGCCCTCCCCCATCCTTCTCGTACATAATAAATTTCTCCCCTTTTTCTATCCTATCTTGCCAGAACTCTCAGGTTGCCGCTACTTTGAGTCATGAAAGAACATGGTCTCACAACCCAATGCGAGTTAATTTATTGTATGTTGTCACACTGTGAGCAGCATTTTGCTGTTTGACATCCCTCTTATTATTGCGTATTTTAAATATGTTGGAATAATGAGTCACATCAACTCTGTTATTCCTGAGTCTTCTTCTTCTCTTTTAGTATTTATTTCTCCTGATCTTCAATTCCTAATTATTATTGTTTAAGCTGCTTTATGATCCTTGGGGTGCACTTACTGCCCCATTGCTTGAAGGAAGACCAGCCACTCATCTCTCTGAACTCATGTTCATAGTTGAACATATCAGCACCAAAGTCATCTGATTATGACCAGAAAACTGCCTCAATTGATTCACTCCTATAATTGGTACTTCGTTAGTTTAAGAATTGGTTTGCCCTGAATTGAACGGGTGCTTGGATTAGTTTTCTTTCTGTTTGGAAGAAGTTAGCTTCCCTCTTGTGCACTATCTTTTCACCATGATCTCTTCTCCTTTTTAAAAAAAACTTTTTCATTGTATTCTTCCTTTTTGCTCACCCTTCCTCACTTCTAATATTCTTCCCTATTTTTTTCCTCTTTTTTCTCCATCCCTGAACCTTCAAGAGAAAAATGTTTCAACAGCATATGTTCAAGCATGAGAAGCTGAGCATGTATTTTACAACCATTAGCCAATAAACAGTAGAGTAAAAACATATAATTACAATAATTACTAGCTTAATCATTACTGATAAATTCAAAGATTTCTGATATGGTTACAAAGGTAAAACTTAAATTATGATCAATTGCTAATAACATCTAATGCTAATTACAAAGGCAAAACTTAAATTATGTCTATAAAAGTTTATTTACATCATAGCCAAAATTTCCTTGTTTTATAATTAATAAAGACAAAATGGAACAGCTATGACTTTTTGATTAAAAGGTATATAATATAATTGTATGAAGTAAAAGACATACCTTCAAATAAGTCCTTCACAATATGCAAAACCACGGCAACTTCAATCATATTTTTGCAACTCCTTCCATTCTTATCTCTAGCTTCATGTCCACGTTCAATATTTATAAATGAATAGGGCCCGTACATTGCTCCTGGTAGATAATGTCTTTCATATCTCTTACAGATGACGTTTGGACCATCTAAAATTTTGTTACTGTAGAAGTTCGAATTTGGAAACTTGCTAATGGAAGGATGCATTCGGTACTGCACATCAAGAAGGTGCTTTTTATGCCCTAGTGAACTCAGCCTCTCGAAAAGACTTCTTCCAAAGTTAGCATTCTGAGAAACCTACATAGAATATAATGTCAATGTAAAGTATGGAATTTGATAAGCAACAAACCGATATGACTAATTGATGCAAAGGGCTAGACGGACCTTGCTTTTCACCATGGCAGGAAGCTGGTATTCATCACCAATAAGAACAACTTGCTGTATGTCTGAGAGCTGGAAAGGTATTAATGTCTCACATTCTTTCAACTGTGCAGCCTCATCAACAATCAACATCTCAAGTGGTTTCTTTGTCTCCATGCTATGCAGCTTCTTTGTCTCCATGTTATGCAGCCTAAAAGAACTAGAAGCTGTAGAGAATAAAAGGGTCGCATTTTGCAAACAAAAGTCTTCGATTGATCTTTTGTCCAAAGAACCAGGGAGATGAAGATGTTCCGAGAGATATTTTAGTATTATAAGGAAGAAATATCTTGTCTGACGTAGCTTAAATGTGGCAGTTTTGTTGTCTTGCATGTTGTCAGCAAATCCGCTAGCAAAGAGGTCTCATGATCTTTATGGTATGTGAGTTTAAATAGATCTTCTAGCGTTTCGTCAGTAGCATATTTTGAGTGTAACACTTGTCCAAAGCTTTCCATAACCTTTAGCACAAGATTCATGCATTTAAAGTTGTCATCAGAAGTGGAAGCTCTCGGCAGATCCTTAGTCAATACTCTAATACATTCATAAAGCTTCTCTGAAAGTATATTAAATCGGCTCATGATGTACTCCCTAAATGTCTTCTTTATTTTCTCACTTTCTTGTTCTTCCTCTTCTTCTTTCTTTTCATATATATTTGGTAATCTGAAGCAGAATTCTCCAAAAAATCCATCATTGAATTTATGCAGTGTCTCCACCCTGTTAGTGGTGCCAAACACTTTGATAGCCTCCTGACGCGATTTTCTAGGAATATTGTTGATAGATCATCATCAATCTTCATCCGATCCTTGTTTCCAAATAACACCACATCTGCCAATGAATGCTTACCACCATCTGAAAACTCTTTAGTCAACCTGAGGAGGCGTGATGCAACTTCCAAAACAGCTGTATTTGTAGGTGCGCATGTAAGTGTTCTGCACTTTTTAGCTAGCAGAGTCCATAAAAGTGCACTGATTGTTTTGGTTTTCCCGGTCCCTGGAGGTCCCCATATGAGGTTAATGGAACTATCCTTGCGTTGTCTTGCTGAAATACAATTTAGCACCGCAGTCTGTTGTGAATCATTAGCTTGAAGTACTGTTGTAAACTATCACGTGCTTCATATCATGAAATGGGTGGATTCTTCAGATGAAGATGAACTACAATCTCCCCATCTGCTGTGGTAAGAAATTAAAGCTAGCTTAATGTGCAATTCAAGGCATCAATTGACAAGTTGGGCCAAAATATCAGTGTAGAACTAGAAACTTAATGACAATATCAAGTCTTTCTTAAAAATATAAACTTGGTGGTGTGTCTTTGAAATGACAACCAGGTGAGTACTGCATTTTTATTATAAAAAAAAAAAAATCAATCTTAATGTTGAATTAATGGAACATATCATGTTGCTAAACAATGCATGAAGAATTTTTTAATAACAGATGATTGTTCCATAAGCATGAGATTGAGGCACATAAATATTTCTTTCTATAATATCATCAATATGAGTTGACTACTACAACTCATGGCTGAAGACAAGATAATATTAGCTAAATGTACATATAAAAATTGAGTCATAATCATTTGCTCACTTACCGAAGAATCATAGCATAAGACCTTCTTGATAATGCTACTTTGCTTTGCCATTTCATTATGCAGTGACTTCCAGATGCGATTATAAGTCGTCATATTTAGTAAGAATACTGCAAAAAATGAAGCTCTATGCTTTTCCTTACCA
Organism: Calamus simplicifolius; assembly: GCA_900491605.1. Lineage (NCBI taxonomy): Eukaryota > Viridiplantae > Streptophyta > Magnoliopsida > Arecales > Arecaceae > Calamus > Calamus simplicifolius. The sequence continues at coordinate 356,653 of UESW01001387.1, read as the reverse complement.
CTGCATTTTTCAACTTCAAGGATTTGTGATGATGTTTTAATAATGTAGTGATTAGATGGAAGGCTTTCATCATCATCACCACCTTTGACCACTGAAGCAATAATATAATTTGCTCCATTCCGAGTTAAGTCAGATACATACTTTGGTCTTATTTTGGATAAAACCAATATATCCTCCTGTTTTGGCTATAAGTTGCATTTCCATCTCTGTTTGATGGCTTTGTTGGGCTCGCAATCACAATGTGAACAGACTGTTTGTATACTTGTTCAATTGATGCTATGCGTACAACGGAGCATGAGAAATTGCCTCCAGAGAAGAGCACATATCAGCATGGGTTTCTTCGATCAATGGAAAGATGTATGAACCTAAATAGTCATCCAGAGATTTAAATATTTTTGGAATCATCTGAACCTGTAAAGATGCAGAAGTTAGTTGCTTCCAAAGACATGAAAGGGAATTTTTAATAAGAAAGTTTTGCTAGTGCAGGCAAATTCCCTAAGAAAGTATTAGAATAACAATCGAATTGTTGGCTGCTCCACTAAACTGAAAACTCATTTATGGAAAACATTGCAATAACATATCCTTAGCACGGAAATCTTTTCTAAGAATTTTATTCTCATTTCTTAATTTTTCTGAAAAGTTGAAGTGCATTGTGTTTTGAAAATTAAGAGTCTAAAACAAAATGAAAGCAAGGTTTCAATCATGTTAAATGATTCACCACATCATTATGTTTTCAATCCAGGTCTAGCTCAAAAAAAAATTGATCATGGCTTAATGTTTTGAGTTTCCTTTTTTTTCTTTGTTTATGAAACTGGAAAGGGATATTTTCAGCAGTTGAGGAAATTATCCTTAAATTAGAGTTTCTTTTTTGAAATCGCATTAACCGTCACAATAACATCAATAAACATGATATGAATTTGCATCAAAATTGCAATATCTTTTTCCTAGTGAATTCTAGGAGATTGTGGTTTCTTGTGCTTTAATCACCCTCTTGAGAGAGACCTGTAAAGACTAGACATTTGCAATTAAGTTGTATATATTAATCTCTAACATATTTTCACAAAGATCAAATGAAATGAGATAAGGCAAAATATTTGAGAAGAAAACAAGACAAAAAGAGAAATATGCAAGGCCAAAATTTGGAAAACTAAAGCTTCACAGAGAAGTAGCATCCAAGGCAAGAGGTGAGGCTCCAAAAGAATTTACTTGGGATTTTTTTTTTTTTGATGAATAAGTGGTGTGTCTCTAGAATACTGCTCTTAAGGCATTTCTCTTTTTTTTTTATTTAATAATGTCTTGTTGCAAGTTTCATCATCAACTATGAGCATAATTGTGATCTCCTTTGACCACATATTGAGCATAATAGTTAGAGAGGAAACATAAAATTTATTTCTTTACCTAATTCTTTTTCTTTTTTCGAGCATTTCCTTAATTAAGTCCCTAATGAGGAAAGGTACTGATGCTAAGGTGCCACTAGAAAAATCTTCACCCCTCCTTTGGAAGTTCTATACTAAAATCACTTATTATAATCGTTCTGCTTTTTATATTTCGTTTCTTCTATTTGTGTTTCTCCTTTTCTGTTGTTTAATTGCTATTAAGATTTTTTGCACTAAGCTAGTGTGAAATGTGGAATTTGGTGCCCACTCTCTTATTATTTATTCAAACTAGCTTGGCATAACTAGTTTTTCCTGTTCTTCTTTCAAAGTAATAATTTGTATCTTTTTTCCTTTATTTTTGTTTCTTTTTTTTTTCTTTCAAAGGAGAAAAGGATGAAGGAAGATCCTTCCCCCTTAGTTCAGTAGGAGAAATGAAGCAAACTAAATGACAACCAATTACTAGAGCATATTTTCTTAATGGCTAAAAAAAATATTTGAAGTTAAGAGATATGGCATTCTACTTCCTTTTTATATTTAGCTTCAGAGTTTGTAATCAGTATGGTCAATAATTCTATTCTTTCTATCAACTATTTTTTTCTTTGTTGCTATGTCCTACAAATATTAATCATCAAAATTGTTACGAAGTGATTCTATTTCATTTAACATAGGGACAGATGTTGGTTTATAGTAAACAAGGAAATTGTGAGATTAAGATATGAAACTTTGTAGAAACCATCATTAGATGAAACTAATTAGCCATAGAAATGCACTTGTGTAATTTTGGTGCGACTTTGTAGCACTTCTAAGGGGACTTGCTAGAATCGTAATTCAACTCAAAATATCTGTATCCAAACTCAACCCAATATCTTTAACAAAATAGTAAAAAAGCAAGAAAAGAAAATAAATTTTCTTTAAAAAAATAAAGGCATTGGTCAACACCAAGACATATTTAAACATTAGAAATCTGACAAAAAAAATTCTAAACTAGACTTGAGCCTGATAAGAAATGCAACATTCAAACATGATAAGAAACCGTTTGATTTCAATCTGATCCTGACTAGTTCATCTTGGCTTTCTTGTAGATCTTGGATGTACTCAATACAAACTAGATTAATTGATAGCCCTGGATATCTAGATCTAACTTTTGTTCCAAAATAGGCAGCAACACCTGGGCAGCTAATCTGATTCTCATAAGCAATTATTCTAACTAGGTTGGAGTGTAATGTGTCATGCTAATTTGCATTTAGTGCATGGCCACCATGATCAGTTTTCTTTATTGCTAAGTTACAGTGGATTCCGATGGATAAAACTATGTGGCTTCAATAATTTACATTTCCTTTTCTATGACTAAACAACAATGTCTAGGAGTGATTAATTGTTGGATGAGTATTATCCCTGCTAAGCTTGCACTTCTTCACATTTGTATTTGGTGCTATTGCAGTCTCGGCAAGAATGTATACTCAAGAATGAAAATTTATACATGTGAGTAAGTCGAATCTAAAATGACTCAAAACTAACTGATTTAGCAATTTAGTATATGATTGCAAAGCCATGTCTCTTCCATGGAAAATGAACAGCTTAAGGAGTTCTATAGTTCACAATAATGGTATTATTATGGTATGAGTGGGATAAGAACTCTTCAATCAAAAGAAGATTTGTTCTCATCATTTTCATGAAAACAATAAGGCAATTTAAGGCTATGTTCAGTTGAAAGGTTAATTTATTACTAGATCATTGATTCAGGAACAAATTGTGTGGAAAAAAGAAATTTTAGTTTTGAACATACCTCTTAAAGAGATTGCTTTTCTAGTATTTAATGGGATAAAGTAAAATAAAAGAAATAAAAGATTTTATTTACTTCTTTTTTTTTCTTTTTTTTAAACCAAGCATAAAGAAGAATAACTCGTTGATAACCCTAACAACAAATATCAAAATAGAGTAGGATAAGTAGGGATAACAAAAATTTTGCATTTAGAATAGGTTATTTTATTCCTATTTAATCAGTACTTCATCAAAGTACAACTACACGTGCAGGCTATTATTTGGCCAAAAATATGTTCACTCTTTCTTGTTTGTTTCTTTATTTATTTAATAAAAGGTTTTTGGGAATTTTTGCCAAACAAGGAGAATAAAAATATGGATAATGCAGTTCTAGGGCCATATAAACAACAATCTTTGCTTACCCTATCTTGATTGAACCACTGGACCTATTAGCTCTTGCCTCTGAAATGGTGTGTTTGCTATTTATACTAGGGATAAGGTTGCATAACTCCTATTATCCAACTTCTCATCCACATTTCAAGTATAGGCTCAAATCCAACTATTTGGCCATCATGGTTATACTATTTGCTTACATCTAAGCAAATGCCAAATTTAGGAAGTGAAGAGCAAACAACTAGGACAAAACTATGAGTAAAACTATACAAAAGAATAAATGTTCATGCATAAAAAGTAGATTTGAAAGAAAGCTCACCTTATCTTTATAAAGGTCTTTGTTCAAAATATCTTTTAAAGACCAGGAGCATACTAGGTTCACCAAGCTTGTCTCCTCAATGCTTTTGTTATCACCTTTAACTTTCATCTCGTGTATCTCATCATCACTTCCGAAGTCAGTCATCCTTATCCTCCTTTTATTGAATTAATGGAATGTGAATAAGAATGTAAATTAGAGAAATGAAGGATGAAAGAAGCCTTTTACATTCTAGAATAGAAAGAAACTGAGATGAAAAAGAAGAAAATATGATTCAAAATGTAACTATCCATTAAGCATGTTGTTTTAGTGTTAAACCATCAAAACATAATGAGGATTTAAATGTATTCAAGTCTTTCCAATAATATGATCTAATGATCATTACCATTGCCTATCCAAATGCGAATAGGTGTGTTTAATTTTTCTATAAAACATCCTATATTTTTCTACTTAAGAGCAAGAAAACTAAGCTGGATATGTTTTTTATTCAAAATAAAAATAGCTTATGCATATAAAATGTAGTGGAGACAAGTCTAGAAATTGAGGTTCACAAGCATGACTGGACAAAATTCAGCTATATATAACAAATTTATATTATAAAATTAATATAAAGCATAGTACTTGTGATATTAGAGTGGTGTCATGGTTAAATTTGAGTTTTATATTTTATATAGCTTGATATAAATGCATATGGGATTTAGAGAGGCATGCTTCTCTTGTTCCTCCTTCAAAACAACAATTTAATTACTTCTACTTCTCTTAAAGTGGTAATTTAACTAATAAGATGTATTTGTCTTAAGATAGGAGTGGTTGAAAGATGAATGAACTCATGACATGCAAACCATTGAGTATCTAGAATTAGGGTTTAACACAGCTGTACATGCCAAGAAAAATTTGCAAGAACTATTTGTGCAATTGGGTGAAGTTGCAATAACAAAACTAAAGAAATAGTAATACCCAAGCCACCTATTGATTGGTGGAACAATGATGCTCGACTCCATTTATTTTAAGAACTAGATAAACTCTGAAACCTTTCAAGTTATTATAATAATAAGATAGTTACTATTCACTATGGTTGTCAGTAGAGGTAAGTCTCAACAATAAATATAGGTGACAGAATAGAAGATGGGGCCTATATGAAGCTTATGTTTATGTTTTGCTGTTTTTTGCATCTTACATGGTGAAAAGTTAAACAAAGTTAAACAAAGTTGATAATACTGTATGACTATATATACTATATGCAATGCATACAAAAGTCACTTATGGTTGGAAATTTGATCAAAGGTTGGCAGGTTCCAATTCTTCAAATTAATTGTACGAGCATATTTTTATGATTAAATAAAGTTAAGGCCACTTCAAGATAGAAGAATGACAATGTGAGGGATCATGGTGCTTTCATAATTCTCCATATAGAATGCGAAAACTTGGGGTTAGGTTGTGGTAATTAAGTTTAGATTTGCTTTGAAAACTTTAGAGTTTTGATAAATACTACGTAGTAGTGGACTTATACAAATGCATATGACTTATGCATGCATACACATGCACATGCATGCTCGCACACATACATATATAGTTTGACTTTGTTACATTCGAAAGAATCTTTAAAAATTAGTTCAAATCTAAATTTGGATTGTGAGCGTCCCACAATGATAATCTGAAACATTGGACATAATGTAGAACTTTTAAAATGGCTAACACACTAAAAATCTTATAAATTAGTGACCTCTAATTTATGCATCAAATGGCTGAAAAAATTATTATTTCTTATCATTTAAACAGTTCAATTTTTGATTGCTTAATGTATGGGATAAAGGCCTCTACATCACATCATTTTTTATATATAAGAATTTTAGATGTAATAGATCACATCCAATATAGGCATCCATCGTTTAAATTTAAATTTGACAACACTTATGTGAAAATCTTTTTGAGTGTCACCAAATTAAAAGTGTGCTATCTCTCGTATTCATGTATGTATGTGTGCATGCATATTTATTACTTCAAGATAATCCACACATTTCTGCATAGTCTAAGATAAGAGCAGAGACCTATCTCTTTTGATTTTCCTTCAGGATTTTCTGATGTTTTCATTTCAATTATTCAGACCAAGAAGGGAAATGGATGTCCGTTCTTACAGTTCCTGCTGGGTGGACATTTTGAGCCTGAGCCTTGGTTTTGATGAAAATTCTGTGTTTACTGGTTGGTTTTCCTAAAATAAGTGTAATTGTGTGCCAAAACCAAAACAGCCTTGTTGGTGAGCAATTATGAGTAAAGGATGAAACGTAAGATGACTCATGCAGGATTAATCACCAAAAGGAATACAAACAAGGACATATATAATATGAAGTCTTGCTATTCAAAACAATGCTTCACTTCTCCGGAGAAATCAAAGAAAAAGGGGAACTACATACAGCATGCTTGTTGAATTGCAAAAAAGAAATTTTCCCTATCAAGGATCTTGGAAAGTATACATTATTATGGCATGCTTCTTTGTATACAAGTCAGATGGCATTTCTATGCTTACTGATAAGCTCACACTAGGAGGTAATATAATAAGAAATGCATGCATACATATAGAGGAAGCTAGTAATTAAAAGCCAAAAGAGAGGCAGACCAGAAGCAGCTCAGCAATGAAGAGGAAGATCACTTAGAATCCTAGTCATAAAATAAAGAACACAATGAGAGAGACCTTGTCTTTGAAGAGATCGATCTGGTTTGAAGACACCTCTCCCAGAGACCAACTCCTCTTCAGGTTTGGTTGCGATGATGCGGTCGTTACTTTGAACGTGAGCTTTATAATTGATTGAGAAGTAGATGATACGACGGCTTGGAAGCTGGACCCCAAGTAAAGAAAACGATGATGGGGTCGTTACTTTGAACGCGAGCTTTATAATTGATTGAGAAGCAGCTGATACGACGGCTTGGAAGCTGGACCCCAAGTAAAGAAAACGAAGAGCCGGCATGCACTTTCTCGGAACACGAACATGCTACAATACAAGCAAGAGAGAATAAATTCGAATTTTTCTCGTCTCCTCCATCCTCCATTATTAGACTTCCCTACAAACACAAGGCAAAGTCCTGGCATTTCCTTGTTCCGAAAAGCATATGCGAATTTTTCTCCCATTAAGCATTCTTTGTTTCTTATGATAATTTTTGAAGCAAATATATATATCAAATAGAATTTGTAGGAGCACATATACATAATGTTTAGTATTTCCTTAGTAGTCGTTGAATTTATTGCCGATTAGTGGACAAATGTGCAAGGAGGAGTTGTTACCTAGCTTCACAAATAGTTATGACTTATGACACAAAGCTTTTCATGGATTTTTTTTTTTTTAAGTTCTCTTAATTTGTTCACATGTCTGTGACTTTAAGAAATTGGTGTTCCTTGAAGGATTTTTCTAAGTTCTGCTAATTTGTCGGTTGATAGGCCTTTTGTTAGTTGCATATTTATTGGAAATTAATTAAACTAAGCATAGAATCCTAGTTCAAATCTTTATTTGATTAGGATTATTTTGCTTGGTTATTAAAGAGTCCATATTAGTATTAGTGTAAGAATCTATTTCCTATCATGCATATTTGGATTTTTAGTAATCTGTAAATATGGAGGCTTGGGTAATTGTTTGTATAGTCTCTGGAAGCATATGAGGGCCGTAGCTGTTTTTGGTTGATCCATTGAGAAAGTCTGATGAATTCCAGTTAATTAATAAAATAATATTTTATTATTTTATTATTACAATATAAAACACTTTCCATTTTGCAATAGACCTTATGTATACAATTATTTTCAAAACCTATTTTGCAACATTATAGGCTATAAGATGACATAGGGCCTGAAGGACTTGATAAGCAGGGCTACTGAACCTAAATTTCTGTTTGAACCAATTTCATGTGGCTCTATATAGCCCCAAATCGCATTGTTAAGAAATTGCCTAGCACATTTGCAATGACATGAGGTTACAAAATGCTTGAAATATATGCCCTACGATGTGTTGTCTCACTATCCTACTATCCTCAAGACTTGATCCATAAACCGTTAATTGCAAGGAAACACATCCATGAATGAACCTCAATGAAGGGACGCTAGATGAGCTTAGCAACCTGATTGAAGACTAGTCTATCAGGCCATCCAATTCATCGGATATCATCCAATGAAAATGGACAAATAGGGATGGCAGAATATATTTTAGAGAAGTGCTTCATAGGTATTTAAACCATTAGGTAATTACCTGTGCTCTCTCCAGCTCGATGAAAATCACGGGCACCAAAGAAGGTCAAATTTTTGATATGATTGGTGAATAGCCTAATTTAGATGGTTAATCATATAGTAACACATGACAAAGTCAGATATTATTATGGAATGTGAAACTCTAGCGAGAAAAGGATTCTCCTTGGTAACAATTGTCTCATTATAATTTGATCAGGACTCTTCTTATATGTCATAAACACACTTTGAAAAGTAATTAACTGATCTATTTGAGAAATGTTCCTTCATGGATGCAACTTGCTTTAGCATCAAGATTATTCAAAGCCATCCAATATAATACTCCAGCTCTAAAAATAACTCTTTAGATATCTATAAAGGCAACCCTAGTCACCTCAAGTTAATAAGATCGCTCTCTTTACTTAAATCTTTATTTACTCGTCCAAGAACTCTGAGACCCTCTCCTTGTCTAGTTTCGACTAACTTGGGCATCAAAGGATTTTCTTTGGAGGGAAACTCTAGGAATTCTAATGCTTTGCCTTCTTTTCTTACAAAAAAGCTGGTACTAATTGGTTGGGTGCTATTGATCTACCGTACTTACGAAGATTGATTTTGCCTATTAGTATATGAAGATCAATTTTTGATGTCAATGATTGGTGTTATTTAAGAAAATCGAGCAAAAGCACCCATTCATTTCGCCAAGATAAGATATAAAGAAGTAAGCAATGATCAAGTAAGCACGAATCATGCTTAGGTTGGTTGAGGGCAGTTATGAAGACTTTCAAGGTAGAGGGGCAAACCTACCAAAAAAAAACCTAAAGAGCTATGATTGATAAGGTAAATTAACTAATTTAAAGAGCTAAGGTTGGTGATTTAAACTCAACTAACCTAAAGAGTGGTGGCTGATGAGCTAAATCGGACGATTTAAAAGCTACGATTGCTATTTTGAAATTAACTAATCTAAAGAATTATGGTTGATGAGCTAAATCAGTTAACCTGAAGAGTTATAGCTAACGATCTAAATTGACCAACCTGAAGAGTTATTATGGTTAATGATTCAAATTATCTGATTCAAAGAGATAAGGTTGATGATTTGAAATTAGCCAACTTGAAGAGCTATAGTTAATAAGCTAAATTAGTCAACCTAAATAGCTAAGCTAATTTAGCTTGGCCTTTCTAAAGAGTTTTGATTGATGATCCAAATCGCTTAATCCAAAGATATAAGGTTGATGGTCTAAAATCAGCTTACTTGAAGAGTTAAAATTGATAAGCTAAATTAATTGACCTAAACAACTCCGATTTATGAGTTATGATTGATAAGCTAAATCAATCTACCTGAAGAGCTACGACTGATGACATAAATTAGCCAATCTAAAGAGTGAATATTCTATATATATATATATATATATATATATAGTGGTACTATTGTGTGACCATTTGAATTAGTCCTATCGAAGCAAGTATCACTAAGTTCTAAATCATATACATTTATTCATTCTTTAATTTGACTTTTTTTAATATAAGTTGACCAGCTTGAGAGGATTTATACACAGAGTGAATGGGATGCTTGACTATTTACCTTCTTAAGTTTCGACAAACATATACTATGCTTTTGGATATGATTAATAAGCCTCAACCTTTTTTGTGGCACCATCACATATATGTACCAATGGCTATGGAGATGCTTGCCCAATCTAAAGGGTGGAGGTGGATACCTAGGATTCCTAAACTTTTTAAGAGTTGTAGATGAGCATCATCTTATGCATCCTCATTGTAAATATAGGATGAGCAATGCACTCCTGTGTAGCTATCATCTTGACTTGCATCTAAGGTAGTATTAGTTCATGTCGACTATTTGAGCCACCACTCTTAATGCCACCACAACTACCCACCTTCAAAATATAGCCGTTGCTATACCTCAAAGATGATAATCATGTCTTGATTAATGATAACTTAGAGCAAGTGGTGACATAAAAGGATATACATATCTAGCCACCTACATTTAATCATGTTAAAGGATGAAAGTATGATCAAGATCGGAATTATAGAGTAGCATAGGTTGTTGATGACCCTTAACCACCAATGCCACCACCACCAAGAGAGGATACATCATACCTTATGCAAGTCTATCAATGCACAAAGGCACAGCGTAAAGGGAGGCCATGGACATATGTTAGGTAATCATTTATATATTTTTATTGCTAATTGAGATATAATCACCATGTATACATGTATTTTAGGATGATTACTCTGATGACGCCAAGTCACCGACCTCAAACGTCGGGGAAGATGGACGTCCTTCTCCTGAAGTCATGCAAGAAAAGTCCCCCAGAGATCAGCGATACCGGTGGGGACCCTCCGACGGTCAAGTCAGTCACTTGGGCTCAGACAGAGAACCGTTCCAGTGAAAAAGAGCTGAGGCGGTTAGGGTTTTGCTGGGAGGAAGAAAGCTCAGAAAACCAGAGTTCAGATCCCACTTACAGCGCGAGCACGTGCCTTTATACCTGTCCGAATACCCTAGCTTACAGCTCTGGGAGATCACCACCGTACCATCGCTGCACGTGCCAGAGACGCCCCATACCGCTTGCTGGCGTGATATCATACGTGTCCAACAGCTGCGAAGGCATCCAGTGCGCGCCGTCGGCTGATATGACCGGGCACAGTTGCAATTGGTAGCGAATCGTACGCCGTAGCGAGGCATGGCCATGCACAGGGACATGCAACGCGCCATACGCCGTTATGAGGCATGGCCCTCCGTAACGGGGCGCAATCACGGAGTACTGGGAATCACGTGGGTGTACCGCATGACCTGGAGTTGTCGTTTTCCTTGGATGGTTGAGTTTCATGCCAATCGCTGATGATCCCCCACCCTGAGACCGGAAGGGGTCCCAAGGGTGGGAGAACGCCGGTGCACCCGAGACCGGAGGGGGTCTCGGGGTCGAGAAATGATGACCCCACCCCGTGACCCCGAGGGGTCCCGGGGTGGGGAAATGCCAGTGCACCCCGAGACCGGTGGGGGTCTCGGGGTCGAGAAATGATGACCCCACCCCGTGACCCCGAGAAATGCCAGTGCACCCCGAGACCGGTGGGGGTCTCGGGGTCGAGAAATGATGACCCCACCCCGTGACCCCGAGGGGGTCCCGGGGGTGGGAAATGCAGTGCACCCCGAGACCGGTGGGGGTCTCGGGGTCGAGAAATGATGACCCCACCCCGTGACCCCGAGGGGGTCCCGGGGGTGGGAAATGCCAGTGCACCCCGAGACCGGTGGGGGTCTCGGGGTCGAGAAATGATGACCCCACCCCGTGACCCCGAGGGGGTCCCGGGGGTGGGAAATGCCAGTGCACCCCGAGACCGGGGGTCTCGGGGTCGAGAAATGATGACCCCACCCCGTGACCCCGAGGGGGTCCCGGGGGTGGGAAATGCCAGTGCACCCGAGACCGGGGTCTCGGGGTCAAGAAATGATGACCCCACCCCGTGACCCCGAGGGGGTCCCGGGGGTGGGGAAATGCCAGTGCACCCCGAGACCGGTGGGGGTCTCGGGGTCGAGAAATGATGACCCCACCCCTGACCCCGAGGGGGTCCCGGGGTGGGGAAATGCCAGTGCACCCCGAGACCTGGGGGTCGGGGTCGAGAAATGATGACCCCACCCCGTGACCCCGGGGGTCCCGGGGGTGGGAAATGCCAGTGTACCCCGAGACCGTGGGGGTCTCGGGGTCAGTAGCCGCCGTTACCTTTTCTGACGACACGGGATCAGTCATATCAGATGCCCCTCGCCCCTGGGGCGAAGCGGGCCCCACCGCTGAGGCTCAAGGGGCGTTCTCCACGTGGCTGATCCCCGTCCTTGTCTTTTATGCGGACGGTGCGGGGAATGTAAGGAGGCGGCCTTCCGTACGCTGTGCTGCCACGATCGCCCTCGAGAGTGAGGACTGGCTCTTCGAAGTCTGCGAAAAGCCGCATCATCATTTCCTTTCATTACGGCGACGTCAGCGGGGTCCCACCACTGGCCGGAGGCGCGCCGCACCACGCGCGGGGCGCTCCTCGAGGCGAGCCAGCGTATGGCAAGGGGCCATGTGGCCGACGAGACATGGCGGGATGATTTGAAAACCCGATAAAGCTAAGCGAGGGGGGTTGAACTGACGCCATACCGCCTTTGTCTTCGTCTTCTTCCTCGCCTACACTCCAACTTCTCCTGCAACCAGCGGGCCGCGTCTGATTTTTTCCCTTCCAGGTTAGCTTTTTCCCATCTTGGACTTGTCTCCCCGCTCATGAGTTCCCCTTCTTGGACCTCGGAGGACAGTTCTGAGAACCGTCCTCCCTCCGAGAGGCGTCGTACCTCTCCTACCCCTTCTCCCTCGATTGAGTGGTCCTCTGATTCAGAGGACCGCGTCCCTCTGGCCCGACGACGGGTCACTGGTGGAGCCCCATCGAGGGGCCGCCGGTTGGGGGCCGGCGCCTCCTCGACGGCGGAGGAGTCCCCAGAGGGGACGGCCTCCACAATGACGCGGCCGGATTTGGAAAGAATCCGGGCCCGCTATAGGATCCCCCGGGAGGTTGAGCTGTTCCTGCCAACCCCCGACGACAGGGTCATATCCTCCCGGCCCGGCCGGGTGGCCCTTTACGAGATCTGCCTAAAGGCGGGTCTCCGCCCTCCCTTTCCCCTTTTTTCGTCAACCTCCTTGACTTCTATTCCTTGACCCCCTCCCAGTTAGTTCCAAATTCTTATCGTGTAATCAGCGCTTTCGTCATCCTCTGTCACCACCTAAATATCACCCCCAGAATTAGCCTGTTCCGCACTTTCTACTCCCTCAGGGCCCAAAGGGGTTGGTGGCTGTTCCAGCCCCGACCCAATCGGGTCCTGAAACTCCTTCTTCCTTCATCGATTAAGGGGTGGAAGTCCCGCTTCTTCTTTGCAAATGTCAACCAAGTCCGGCCCCAATGGGGAGACCCCGACCTCCGGGGAACGCCGTTGCTATCCAGCCTGGGGACCGGGAGGCACTGGGGCTACTGTTGGCCACCGAGATCCCCCGGTACACCCTGCTGCTATCGGAGGACAACCTGGAGTCGGCGGGCCTCATCTCCCACCGGGGTAAGCCTTCTCCACTCTTAGCCAAAAACTTCACTCCTTTGCCCCTTTCCTTCTTCTTTTCTTCCTCCCTCTTTTTTTTTTTTTTTTTTTTTATTCTGAAAACTCAACTGATGCCATGCAGCCATGAAAATACCGGCGGCAAAATTGTTGAGAGCTGCCTCCAAGAAGAGGGCTCGGGAAGGACCATCCAGGGGTCAGCAGGCCCCAGCCCCGAAGCGCCCTACGGCTCGGGCCTCCCCTCCAGCACAAGTCTCCCCACCCCCGGCTCTGCAAAATGTCCTGGCTGTTCCGGAGGTCGACCTTACAGCCGATACTCCACCAGAGGTGGGGACAACCGTGGGAGCCGCCGTTGAAGAGCCAGCCGCGGGGGAGCCCATATCGACTGAAGAGCTCCCGGCTCCCGGGGGATCGACCCCGCCGGATACTACCAGGGACTGGGGTGAGGGACCATCTGGCCCCGCGAGTCCTCCCCCCGAGGGGTCGCTCAGGAGTGGCCCACGCACAGAACCGGGGACAGCTGAGACGGCGGGGGGAGGCGGGGGCGAGCCCGGGCCATCTCGAGACTCCCTGGATGACGGCCGTTGGGCTGAGCGAGTCCTGGACCCGATCTTCGTTCCTGGGATCCTGGAGGACCTCAGTCGCCAGAAAGCGGGCGTTCTTCCGAGACTCCTATGCCGCCGTCGTCAGGGTAAGCGATCTTCTTATCCTTTGCCTTTTTATTTATTTTTTTTTTTAGCTGACCTGGGGCTTACGCGTGCAGATTGCGCACTCCCTGAAGGCCGCCAGGGAGGTAATTCGTGGGGAGAAGGTTCTTCTGCGGGAGACGCAGAAAGAAATTGAGGAGGCTCGGCGCCGCGCAGAGGCGGCCGAGAAGGCGCTGGAGTCGGCCAAGAACGATTGTGCGAGCGAGGTAAAGGCCGCCGAGAACCGTGCGCACGCAGCGCTCCTCCAAATGACGGAGGCTGAGAACGCTGTAATGGCCAGGGACATACATATCTCTGAGTTAACCTCAGCCCTCCGGGAGGCCGAAAATCGAGCGGGCGCAGCGGCAGAAGAGGCAAGAGTGGCGAAGGAGGAAATCTGCCGGTCTGAGGAGGAGGTGAGCCGCGCTCGGGAGGCCGAAAGGGTGGCAACGGAAGCCCTTGCCGCAGAGAAAGTCCGAGCCGCTGGGCTCATAGAGGAATACAAGGCATCTGGGCGTTTCGCAGATGACCTGGCCGAGGCCTCGGCAGCTGTATTCCTCGACGGGTTCCAGCACGGCAAGGAGAAGGTGGCCAGAGACCTGAACTTCCCCCGGGCCCTGGAGGTTGAACTGGAGCGGTTGTCAGACTTGGCCCCTTCTGACGATGAGCCCGCACCGGCGGAGCCGTGAGCTCGCACTTGTTATTTTGCTCTCTCTCTTCTCTTTCTTTTTGGCAAGTCCGACAGCGTCGGCATTTTGTAGTCCCTTTCAATTAATGAAAACACTCTTCAAAATGCCTTCTGAATTGTCATGGACTTCATCGATTGATATGTAGCCTTGTAACCCCATTAGTTCTGATAGTTCCGGGGGACAACTCCCCATTCGAGCTATTCCGCTCCAGCTGTTTAAACTCGAAAGTTAGAGCCAGGGAGGGTAGAATTCTCGGAGCGGAAACGCCGTCAGTCAGAGGTTAGGTAGGCAGGTTCCTCGGGGCTATCGGCGCAACGCCCTGTCAAGTATCGGATCTTGTACTAAATAGGTGCATGGCTTTTGATGCCTACGGGGGTAGGCTTTCGTCTGACCGGAGGGACTTTGTGCTGTCGGGTGTCTGGCCTTCGTTGCGGAGAGTCGGTGGTACAACTCTGCCAGTGGTACACTGGGCTTTTGCCTGGCTAGTGCAGGGCTTTAGGTGCCGACGGGGTGTCGGGCTTTTGTTGCTGAGAGCCGGTGGTACACCGCTCTGCCAGTGGTACACTGGGCTTTGTGCCTGGCTGGTGCAGGGCTTTAGGTGCCGACGGGGTGTCGGGCTTTTGTTGCTGAGAGCCGTGGTACACCGCTCTGCCAGTGGTACACTGGGCTTTGTGCCTGGCTGGTGCAGGGCTTTAGGTGCCGACGGGGTCGGGCTTTTGTTGCTGAGAGCCGGTGGTACACCGCTCTGCCAGTGGTACACTGGGCTTTGTGCCTGGCTGGTGCAGGGCTTTAGGTGCCGAGGGGTGTCGGGCTTTTGTTGCTGAGAGCCGGTGGTACACCGCTCTGCCAGTGGTACACTGGGCTTTGTGCCTGGCTGGTGCAGGGCTTTAGGTGCCGACGGGTGTCGGGCTTTTGTTGCTGAGAGCCGGTGGTACACCGCTCTGCCAGTGGTACACTGGGCTTTGTGCCTGGCTGGTGCAGGGCTTTAGGTGCCGACGGGGTGTCGGGCTTTTGTTGCTGAGAGCCGGTGGTACACCGCTCTGCCAGTGGTACACTGGGCTTTGTGCCTGGCTGGTGCAGGGCTTTAGGTGCCGACGGGTGTCGGGCTTTTGTTGCTGAGAGCCGGTGGTACACCGCTCTGCCAGTGGTACACTGGGCTTTGTGCCTGGCTGGTGCAGGGCTTTAGGTGCCGACGGGGTGTCGGGCTTTTGTTGCTGAGAGCCGGTGGTACACCGCTCTGCCAGTGGTACACTGGGCTTGTGCCTGGCTGGTGCAGGGCTTTAGGTGCCGACGGGGTCGGGCTTTTGTTGCTGAGAGCCGGTGGTACACCGCTCTGCCAGTGGTACACTGGGCTTTGTGCCTGGCTGGTGGCTTTAGGTGCCGAGGGCTTTTGTTGCTGAGAGCCGGTGGTACACCGCTCTGCCAGTGGTACACTGGGCTTTGTGCCTGGCTGGTGCAGGGCTTTAGGTGCCGACGGGGTGTCGGGCTTTTGTTGCTGAGATTCAGGTAGCTAAAATCGAATCTCGTTAATATTGAACAAGGGGTAAGAACACAAGCGAATACAAGGGTGATACTTAACATGAAAGGAGGAATACATTACTGATAATACCGGCGAAGGTTATCCGCATTCCACGTCCTAGGGAGTGGCGTCCCATCAAGTTCTTCAATTTTATAAGCTCCGTGGCGGAGTGTTTCGGCGATCCGGTAAGGCCCCTCCCAGTTTGGGGCTAGCTTGCCTCCTTCAGCTGGCTTCGAGACCTCGGCCCGTCGAAGGACCAGATCTCCCGGCAGGAACGTCCGGGGCGCACACGAGCGTTGTAGTATTTTGCGGCCCGTTGTCGGTAGGCTGCCATTCGAAGCCGCGCCCGGTCTCGCACCTCCTCCACCAGGTCGAGGTTGGCTCGCAGTTGGTCAGGGTTGCCTTCCTCGCTATAGGCTTCCACCCGGGGGCTTGGCGCACCGACCTCCACAGGAATAACAGCTTCAGAGCCAAAGACTAAGCTGAACGGCGTTTCGCCGGTGGGGGCTCGCGGCGTTGTATGATAGGCCCATAGCACGTTGGGGAGCTCCTCCACCCATCGCCCCTTGCAGCCATCTAGCCGGGATCTCAGCCCCTGGAGGATGATCCGATTAGTCACTTCGGCTGCCCCGTTGGTTTGAGGATGCCCGACGGAAGTGAACCTCTGACAGATACCCAGCTCGGAGCAGAACTCCCGGAAGGGTGCGTTGTCAAATTGCCGGCCATTATCAGTGACTAGTGTGTGCGGCAGCCCGAACCGACATATGATGGACTTCCAGAAGAAGGATCTCACCTTGCTTTCGGTAATCTTGGCCAGGGCCTCGGCTTCAATCCACTTGGTGAAGTGATCCACCGCTACCAAGAGGAACTTCCGCTGCCCGGAGGCCGGGGGAAATGGCCCCAAGATATCCATGCCCCACTGGGCGAAGGGCCAAGGTGCCACTAAGGGGGTCAGGTGAGACGTCGGCTGTCGCTGGATATTGGCGTGACGTTGACAGCTATCACATTTCTTGACAAGCTCAGCCGCATCTTCCTTCATCGTCAGCCAGAAGTACCCTTGGCGCAGGGCCTTGTAGGCTAGGGCTCTGCCCCCCAGGTGACTCCCGCATATGCCTTCGTGGATCTCCCTGAGATGTAATCTGATTCAGTCGGCCCCACACACCTGAGAACCGGGTATGAGAAGGATCTCCGATAAAGCTTCCCGTCCATCATCAAGAATCTCGGGGCCCTCCGCCTGAGCAGCTTGGCCTCAGCGGGGTTCTCCGGGAGAGTACCGTCAGTCAAGTACCGGATGTAGGCGTCCATCCAGGAGGGCTCCTGCTCCACTGGCAATGCTTCATCCGCGGCCTCAGTGCTCGGGACTTGTAGGTGTTCCACATACGTCCTTCCCAACGTCCCGTCGGCCGAAGTGGCCAAGCGGGACAATGCATCAGCCCTGGCGTTCTCCGCTCTGGGGATATAGCTGACACGGAAGTAAGAAAAATGAGACGCCTGGGACTGCACCTTGCTCAAGTATCGGGACATGGTTGGGTCCCTAGCCTCATACTCTCCGGTGATTTGTCCAGAAACAAGTTGAGAGTCCGTGAAGGCCCTCAAGCGCCCAGCGCCTAGCCCCTCAGCTAACCTCATCCCCGCCAGCAAGGCTTCATACTCCGCCTGATTATTAGTTGCTGGGAACTGGAATCTGAGAGCGTACTCCACCACGTCCCCTCTGGGCTTGCGAGAATGAGGCCGGCTCCGCTCCCTTGAGAGTTCGCCGCTCCATCCACATGCAGGATCCAGTCCTCCGCCTCCTCAGATGAGGGAGAGTCCACACGCTCCTCCGGTCGCGCCTCCTCCATGTCCTTCTCGGTCCAGGAGCACTCGACCAGGAAATCCGCCAACACCTGGGACTTCATGGCTGACCTTGGCCGGATGGACAGGTCGAACTCACTTAGCTTAATGGCCCACTTAGCCAACCGACCGGAGGTGTCAGGGCGAGATAAGATAGCTCGAAGGGGCTGGTCCGTAAGCACACGATGGGATGGGCTTGGAAGTAAGGCCGAAGGCGCTGAGTAGAGACCACCAAGGCGAAGATAATCTTCTCGGTTTTCGAATACCTGGTCTCAGCGTCGTGGAGTACCTTGCTGGTGTAATAGATTGGCTTCTGGGCCCCGTCAGCATCCATACGCACAAGCACGGAGCTGACAGCCTCGGGGGAAGCGGCCAGATATAGAAAGAGCTCCTCTCCATTTTCAGGCTTGGATAACAGCGGAGGAGTGGAGAGAAACTGCTTCAACTCTTCAAAGGAGCCCTGACACTCTTTCGTCCATTCGAAGCCGTTGATCTTGCGCAGCGCCTTGAAGAAGGGCAGGCACCTCTCCGCCGACCTTGACATGAAACGACTCAAGGCCGCCACCCTCCCCGTTAGGCGTTGCACCTCCTTCTTGTTGGCTGGGGGCCGCATCTCCAGGATAGCTCTAATCTTGTCGGGGTTGGCTTCGATCCCTCGCTGGGTCACCATAAAACCCAGGAACTTGCCTGCTGCTACTCCAAAGGCGCATTTGTGGGGGTTGAGCTTCATCCGGTACCGGCGCAGATTGTTGAAAGTCTCCTCGAGGTCAGCTACATGGTCTTCCGCATTGGTGCTCTTGGTCAGCATGTCATCCACATACACCTCCATGTTGCGCCCCAGCTGATCCTCAAAGACCTTGTTCATTAATCTTTGATAAGTAGCCCCGGCGTTTTTCAACCCAAAAGGCATCACCCTGTAACAGTAGATCCCCTTCTCTGTGACAAAGGAAGTCGCTTCTTCATCTGCCGGGCTCATCTTGATTTGATTATACCCCGAGAACGCATCCATGAAACTGAGCGTCTCGTGCCCGGAGGTGGCGTCTACCAGCTGGTCGATTCGGGGCAACGGGAAGCTGTCTTTGGGGCACGCCTTATTGAGGTCGGTGAAATCCACGCACATTCTCCAGCTTCCGCTGGCCTTGCGAACCATCACGACGTTCGCCAGCCAGTCTGGGTAGCGCACCTCGCGGATGTGACCAGCCGCCAGCAGCTTCCGCACCTCCTCATCAACAGCCTTCTGTCGGTCCGGGGCAAAACTCCTTTTCTTCTGTCTGACGGGCCGGCACTCCGGCCGAATGTTGAGCTGGTGCGTAATCACCTCCTCCGGGATCCCGGGCATGTCGGACGCTGACCATGCGAAGACGTCGGCGTTGGCCCGTAGGAAGGTAAGGAGTCGGTCACGAGCTTCCTCCGGAAGTAAGGCTCCAACTCGAACTGTCCGCACGGGGTCCTCCCCGAGGGGGAAAGTGAGCAGCCGCTCGGCCGGTTCCCCCCTTTTCTCCAAGTCTCGCGGGTCAAGGGCCTCAGGTGGCGGTGCAGGTGCCGTCTCCTGGGGACTAGGGGCCAAGTGATAGCAAAGTGCCGGTAGGCCCTGCTCTCCTCGCATCTCGCCGACCCCTCTGCTGGTTGGGAACCTCACGAGGAGCCGCTTGGTGGATATGATGGCATCCAAGAGGTTGAGCCCGGGCCTCCCGAGGATCGCATTGTATGCGAGGGGCACACGAACCACCAAAAACTTTATAAGGACAGTGCTTTGGCACGGAGCCGTACCAGCCGTTACGGGAAGAGTGATTTCCCCTTCAACCTCACGGAATCTCCTGTGAACCCCATCAAAGGCGTGGCGACAGGTCGGAGCAGATCATGCGACAGGTTCATACGAACAAAGGCATCGTAGTTTAAAACATCTACGGAGCTCCCACTGTCGACTAAGATTCTTTTTACAGGGTGCTTAGCAATCGTCATGGATACGACGACGCTATCATCATCTTTATTTACAACATCATCCAAGTCCCTTTCGAAAAAAGGAATTACAGTCTCTGCCTCCCCCTCTCCCCTTGGTCTCTTCGACGGGCCTCCTGCCCCCCAGGAAATCATCGCCACCGTCTTCTCCGTCGGGGCATTATCGATCACCGGCGGCGCGGGCGCTGATGGGCCAGGAGCTCCCGGGTTGCCCCTCTGGACGAACTTTCCCAGGTGGCCCCGTTGAATGAGGTCTTCAATAGCTTTCTTCAGCTGCCGGCAGTCGTCGGTGTTGTGGCCATGGTCCCGGTGGTAGCGGCAGTAGAGGTTCTTGTTCCGGGGGATCTTCGGGTTGATGGGAGGAGGGCGTTGCAGATAAGGCTCCCCTTCAATCTCGAGCAGGATCTGAGATATTGGGGCAAGCAGTGGGGTGTAAGGCCCGTCTCTCGGTGCAGGAGGTCGAGGACGGTTGTCTGGTCGGCGAGGAGGCTCGGGCCTCCTGGGGCGGGCTTCTGCAGGTTCCGGCTGGGTCGGCTTCCTGGGGATGCTCCCGCCAGCTTCACGCCGGGAAAAGTCGGCTTCGTCCGCCCGGATGTACTTCTGGGCCCGGATCAGAAGTTCAGAGTAGGAGCCCGGCGGCTTCTTGTCAAGAGAATACGCGAAGCGAGAAGGGCGAAGCCCCCGCTTCAGAGCCAGGGTAGCCACTGAGTCTTCCAGGTTGTAGACCTCCAGGGCGGCCTCTTTGAACCGGGCAACATAATCCCGCAGAGGCTCGCCATTCTTCTGCTGAACAGCAAATAGACTGTCCGCCACCCTCGGGATCTTCCGGCAGGCGTCAAAATGGGCTAGAAAAGCCCTCTCCAGCTGGCGAAAGGAGTCGATGCTTCGTGGTGGCAGACGAGAATACCAAGCTCGAGCAGCCTTCTTCAGAGTGGCCGGGAAAGCAACACACATAAGTGAGTCAGTGGCCCCCTGGACTTGCATGAGTACCTTATAGCTCTCCAAATGGTCCAGGGGGTCCGTGGTTCCGTCATATGGGTCTAGCTGAGGAAGGCGGAACCTGGTAGAGATGGGCTCCTCCATGATGCGGCGGGACAAGGGAGGCCGACTGTCGTAATCTGCCTCTGGCAGGTGGGTGATCCGACGGCTAAGCTCCTCCAGCTTCTGGTTGCACTCCTCGAGTCGACGCTCGGCTCGGCGAGGCATCCGGCCATCGAAAGAGCCCTCCCCCGAAGATTCAGAAGAAGAGCGCGGGCGGTGATGCCGGCGCGGGCGCTCCGCCTCCTTCCCATGCCGCCGCTTAGGAGAAACGCTAGCATGGCGAGAGGGAGAACGAGGCCTTTTAGAGGCTTCGCGGTGGTGAGGCTTGGCCGGGGATCGATGGCGACGATCGCAGGAACCGGTGATCTCCGGCGGGAGGAATGCTGGCTAGGTTGCACCACTCCCGGGACAGACGGATTCGGCTCTGGCTGCTGCAAGGCCGCCTGCTGGTGCTGTAGGCCCTGAACCATCGCCGCCAAAGACTGGACCTGCGTGGCCAGGGCAGTGAGTCGATCTTCTTGGGGTTGTTGCGGAGCAGGCGCGGGAACGTCATTCTGCGGAGCAGAAGGCCCTGCCCCCCGGAGATGCAGAGGCTCCGGAAGACTGGATGCGAGAGCCGGGGGGGCCTCCGCGGGTGGACCAGCCCCGCAGCGCTGCCCCCCAGCGCGACCGGCTGAAACTCCTTTCGTCCGAGTCGTCACCATGGCTTTAAGATCCTGAAGAAGGTGAGAGAAGAAAGCTGCTGGTTCGACGTCTTTCTTACACTCCCCCTCCTGGCGCGCCAATCTGATGACGCCAAGTCACCGGCCTCAAACGTCGGGGAAGACGGACGTCCTTCTCCTCGAAGTCCTGCAAGAAAAGTCCCCCAGAGACCGGCGATACCGGTGGGGACCCTCCGACGGTCAAGTCAGTCACTTGGGCTCAGACAGAGAACCGCTCAGCGAAGAAGAGCTGAGGCGGTTAGGGTTTTGCTGGGAGGAAGAAAGCTCAGAAAACCAGAGTTCAGATCCCACTTACAGCGCGAGCACGTGCCTTTATACCTGTCCGAATACCCTAGCTTACAGCTCTGGGAGATCACCACCGTACCATCGCTGCGCGTGCCGGAGACACCCCGTACCGCTTGCTGGCGTGATATCATACGTGTCCAACAGCTGCGAAGGCATCCAGTGCGCGCCGTCGGCTGATATGACCGGGCACAGTTGCAAGTGGTAGCGAATCGTACGCCGTAGCGAGGCATGGCCATGCACAGGGACATGCAACGCGCCATACGCCGTTATGAGGCATGGCCCTCCGTAACGGGGCGCAATCACGGGAGTACTGGGAATCACGTGGGTGTACCGCGCGACCTGGAGTTGTCGTTTTCCTTGGTGGTTGAGTTTCATGCCAATCGCTGACGACCCCCCACCCTGAGACCGGAAGGGGTCCCAAGGGTGGGAGAACGCCGGTGCACCCCGAGACCGGAGGGGGTCTCGGGGTCGAGAAATGATGACCCCACCCCGTGACCCCGAGGGGGTCCCGGGGTGGGGAATGCCAGTGCACCCGAGACCGGTGGGGGTCTCGGGGTCGAGAAATGATGACCCCACCCGTGACCCCGAGGGGGTCCCGGGGGTGGGGAAATGCCAGTGCACCCCGAGACCGGTGGGGGTCTCGGGGTCGAGAAATGATGACCCCACCCCGTGACCCCGAGGGGGTCCCGGGGGTGGGGAAATGCCAGTGCACCCCGAGACCGGTGGGGGTCTCGGGGTCGAGAAATGATGACCCCACCCCGTGACCCCGAGGGGTCCCGGGGTGGGAAATGCCAGTGCACCCCGAGACCGGTGGGGTCTCGGGGTCGAGAAATGATGACCCCACCCCGTGACCCCGAGGGGGTCCCGGGGGTGGGGAAATGCCAGTGCACCCCGAGACCGGTGGGGGTCTCGGGGTCGAGAAATGATGACCCCACCCCGTGACCCCGAGGGGGTCCCGGGGGTGGGGAAATGCCAGTGCACCCCGAGACCGGTGGGGGTCTCGGGGTCGAGAAATGATGACCCCACCCCGTGACCCCGAGGGGGTCCCGGGGGTGGGGAAATGCCAGTGCACCCCGAGACCGGTGGGGGTCTCGGGGTCGAGAAATGATGACCCCACCCGTGACCCCGAGGGGGTCCCGGGGGTGGGGAAATGCCAGTGCACCCCGAGACCGGTGGGGGTCTCGGGGTCGAGAAATGATGACCCCACCCCGTGACCCGAAGGGGTCCCGGGGGTGGGGAAATGCCAGTGTACCCCGAGACCGGTAGGGGTCTCAGGGTCAGTAGTCGCCGTTACCTTTTCTGACGACACGGGATCAGTCATATCAATTACTATTTAATGTATATATTATTTTTGATCCATAAGCAACTTTTGTCCATCTTCTATATTTCATATTTGAATTTAAAAATTAATCTAATATAATAGATTTTTATCATTATAAAATTATTTAAATTAAAATGAGAGAATAAAAAGAATGAGCTTTGGCACTTTGATAACATCACTTAAGGTGACGTTGTTCATAAAATCATCACCAAAAATGATGATTTTTTTTTAAACATCCAAGTAAAGTTAGCATCCCATTTGCTAACTTCACTTGAACTGAAGTCGGCAATAGGTGTCAACTTCACTCTAAAATATTAAATTATTTTTAAGTATAAAAAATTACTTTGGGAACAACCATAATCATATATTGAATAGATAACTCTATTTTAAATTTTTTAAAAAAAATTAAAGTGAAAATGAAAATTGATGCTAGCTGCACTTTAATTTCCAAAAAATAAAAAAAATAAGGAGAAACAAAATTTGAAATCATCCTAATGATTTCCAATTTTTATTTTTTTCCAAAAAAAATAAACTGAAGTTGACATCCATTGCTGGCTTCAATTTAATTTTGAAAAAATAATATAAATAAAAATTATGAAATGTTCTATTTAACATAGATTTCTTTTTTTAATTTTTCAAAAATTTTCTAAAAGGCCAGCATCCTATTTCTTGGCTTCTCTGGAAGTTGATAAAAAATAAAAATAATCTTTTAAATAGATGATTTCCATGGACTCAATAATTTCTCCACTAAAACCATTTGTTAAATGTATGATTTCATCAATCAAAATTCATCCACCCTCTCGAGTGAAGGTTGAGAATAAAGCTATCAATAGGGCACATTTCTCCGATCCAGTCCTAAACATCATTAGCTGCTTAAATATAATGAAATACAAGGAACCTCTTAAATTTGGTTAATTTACATAGTGAACCCAAAAGTCTTTTTTTCATCGTAAAACTTTTATTTTGGCACAGAAATCCCTTCATCCATCTCCATCATACGGCGTTAGCACAATATAGTCGTATAAAAGTATTTTTTTTTAATAATACCAAAATTATTCTTAAAACTTTAGAACAAAAACCGAACAGAAATATAACCACAATGATTTCACAAAGGCAAATTCGGCCTTTAAAGGCAAAGTCTGCCTTTAACTTAGCTTAAAATAAATGGAAAAAATAAATTTCCATGGACCAAAATGATAGTCTTGAGGTCTATATATATCAATGTATAAAACGGTTAAACGTGAGAAAGTCTCGAGGCAATGCTCTGTCCACTACAAAGACCCTTCAAACGTGAAAGTTCGATTTACTGCACCAAGAAGAAGATACAATGAATTGCTATATCATGTCATACACACCATTTAGTCAAACATTTATCAAAAGTAATGAACATGAATCAAACAACAATATTAACATGAGATGGTCCAGCAAGTCTGCAGCAGTCCCCTTTTTTTGTCACTATACAACTGTACATATACATGACAGGATACATCGAATAGGTAC
Source organism: Calamus simplicifolius (assembly GCA_900491605.1). Taxonomy (NCBI): domain Eukaryota; kingdom Viridiplantae; phylum Streptophyta; class Magnoliopsida; order Arecales; family Arecaceae; genus Calamus; species Calamus simplicifolius. The sequence continues at coordinate 331,965 of UESW01001387.1, read as the reverse complement.
AAGAATATGGACACTTGTCATGAACAACTGTAACGTTCAACAAATCTCCCTACAGTCCTAACCTGAGCACCTGATCTGATATCTGAACTAATAATGATGTTTTAATGGTGGTTCAACATATTAACTCCTTTTTAGAAGCTCCTTTTAGCTTAGTAAGGATTTTGAATTTAAAACTCAATCTTGGGAACTCCTGGATGAATCCACCCGATCAAGTGGTGTCATCCATGTGAGTGGGTTGGAAGCCTTCAGCAGAATGCCAAGAGCAAACGAGCATGTTGCCCGAACAACTGCATCTGGTGATCGACTCATTTTGCCCACCAGCAATGCAAACACCTGGCAAAAATGCTTCTTTTAGTCTGGTATAAAGACAATCATGTTGATTCAGCAAATAAAACACAAGACAAATTCTATATAAAAACCTGAGAGAAGTAAGGAGCCAAAGAGCGCTGATCATCAGAAAGTGACAACATGCAACTCGAGAAGTAAATTGCATTTGCCTGTATGACTGGCCAAGGTGCATCAAAAGCCTGCACTAGGATTCACAGCTGAAGAGTCACCCAAGGTTAAGATCGAGAACAATCAATTTCAACTGAAAGCTTGATATCTCTACCTGGATTGCTGATGCTAGGTATTTGTCAACCCTAGAAGCCAAGAGTTGACAGAGTTGTCTTGTCAGGTCCCGTATGAAATCCTCATAGTCACTTCTGATGCATGAGAAAGAATTTGAGAATTTTGCTCAGCATTGGTGTTCCATTTTAGTGATTAGAATCTCTGAAAACAGAACATTGGACAACCCAATACACACCGGTGTTCAGAATTGAAAACTTGTTTGCTGAAGAGAGCAGAGAAACCATCCACTTCCATCAGTGGAGCAAGTTGTCTAAGTGTATTCTGATACAAATAAACAATAATAAACTTTTAAGTTGTTTTTGGTTGTGAAGGCATCTTATCGAAAAATGAAAGTGAAAACCATCGTACCCTGCATGCTTGCCGAACACTAACATCATCGTCATGGAGATGGAGAATCAGGCGTGGGAGGATGGCATGTACCTGTGGGATGTCATCAACAATTTGGTATGGGTGGCAGCATATCTTCAGCTTAAATGATGCCATTAAATAAAAGTGTGATTTAAATAGAGTCTTTTAGTGTTCATATGGAAACATCTTTTTTATGCTAAAATAGAATGAGAGGCCCTTAGAAGTTCTCTGTTTTGGTTAAAACAGGAGGCTGCTCAAAAGTAATTGCATAGAAGATGTATGGGTAGATGTTTTTGTTCACCATTTGGGTCCCATATATTGCAGACCTAGTTCAGTGGTATTAGGTCATCTAATTAACCAGTTATTCACGGGATTGAAGGCAAAACCATGACCCTTTTATATCAATGGGGAGCTTCTCTTCTTTGTTCAGTGTGATTGCAGATATACAGCTGTTTGGCCCCAACTATGGTACAACAGATACCCTCCTTGAACTATTAGTATTGCAAATTGAGTTTTATAAACATATCTTACAGTTTACCGCATATAGTTTAAAGTTATCCAAATATTTCTTGCTGTTAACTTTTCATATTATGTATCTTTAAGTAGATTTTTTAGTGCTACAAATAATAAGTTGTTTGCAAACTACTATAGTTACAAGCCAACCAGCCAAGCTAAGGTGGTTTGGCAGCCCCTTCCACTTGCAGAGTTCAAGGTTCTGAATCCCCCAAAATATAAAAGAAAAAAAGAAAAAAAAATAACTTCATCTATTCTAGGCTAAACAACATTGTTAGGTTAAACATCATTCCTATTCTGAAATCATATTTAAGAACATTGCCACTCTAGAGAGCACGGTAATTTCTAAATCACATCTCAGTGGTTTTATCCCTAAAGCATATTTTGCAGAACTGATATATTCCAAATTTCTCTGCAAGAAGAAATGAACCTTAATGCACCTACAATTCTGTTCATTTATCATACATAAATTCATATGGCAAGTTGAAACTTGAAGCTTTATGGGCTACCACCATTTTGTTCCTCATGACCATAACAGGGGAGAAAATACCTATTCCAGCGTACCACAAATAAAGAGAGTAGACTGCTCAATTTACATAAACTACATGACAGAAGAGATTTTACAGATCAACATACTAAATAAGTACATGTGCACATCCATACATACTTCATTTGCACATCTATCTATGCATAAATTAACCATTGCCACAACTACAACAATATGGGAAAGCCAGCTTCATGAAAAGTTTTGGCTAAACTATATTTTTGACTCTCCAATTAAGGGGGCATGTCATTTTATTCCAACTTTAAAAAGTTATGAAATTGACCCTATACTTCGTTTTTTGTTTCTCTTTGATCCTTACCGTTAAAACAGGGCTCAAACCATGAGGAGCCCACCTATGTGGAATCCAACATGGTCAAGCTGGGCTGACGTGGCATCCAACTTGCCAAAATTGAGCTGACGTCAAAATTGATGCTTTCTCCCTCCTCTTCTTCTTATTCTTGTTCTCTGTTGCTGAACAATGGAAAGCCGCTGTTACCGCTGCAGTCGTTGATCTTCATCACTGTCGCCGTCCATTCGCTGACATCCTAGTTCCCTACTCTCCCTTCCATCTCTACCATTGAACCCCTTACCGTTTTCCTCTTTCTTCATCTGCTGCTGAGCATCGCCGCCGCCTTCTCTGTTTTTCCATTCTCCGCCATCACTGAATGCTGCCATGGCCGACCTCCATTGTTTCTCCTCCTGTTCTCCACTAGCATCGCCTCTCCTCTTTGATTTCATCTTCATCTCCTCAGTTCCCTTCCTCCCAATCCACCGCACCCTTCGTCACTGTGGTTGGACTGACGACCTCCTCTCTATTTTCTCCACCATCGCTGCCACAGCCATCTTAAGATTCTGCAGCTGCTGCTGGTCATGAAATTTATTTGGGATTTGTGATTGAGGCTTCCAGCGTCGGGGATGAGACTTTTTAAATGGCCACTCGTAAGCTTGGGGGCCCCGTGAAGCTTGCCATCATGAATTTTATTTGGGATTTATGATTAAAGGCTTCCAACATTGAGGATGGGGCATTTTAAATGGGCCACTCATGAAGCTTGGGGGCCATTGCTCTGGTGATCGCTTGCCATCATGAATTTTATTCGGGATTTGTGGTTGGAGGTTTCCAGCTTTGGGGATGGGACTTCTTAAACCAAAAAGAGTTGGGCAGGGATGGGCTGTTGGTGACTTGGTTAGAGGGTGGAAAAGAGAGTTCCAATGCTGGATTGTAGCGACCTTATCGACGAGGCTACACGCACACCCCATCGCTGCATACTTCTCCCTCATCGCCACCTCCATCTAGGCAACCACCATTGCCATCTAGATTGCTACCAACTACTCCGTCGGCCTCGACCTCTCCTGCCTCCCCCTGCAGCACTGTGACTGCGGTGACCTCCTCCTTGCCGATGCCCAACTCCGTGCTGCCAGCATAGGAGTGAACGTCAGACAGCATCTGCGACTACACGATCCTAGTCTTATGCTACCATGTACCGGCGATGGAACATGGCGAAGACAGTGCCTTGCCCCGCTGCGTTGTCACTGGGGGAGGGTGGGGGAGTGCCACCGTGGTGTGGTCGGCAGCCGAGGGGGAGTACTCGACCATGATTTCGAGGAAGGGAAGCAGGTGTCTCACAGAGAAGACAACCCATACTCCATCACCTGGGTTTCTCAATCGGATCCATCCAATTAGTTTAAGTTGATTCCAATTGGTGGACCCAAGCCATGGAGTTTAGGTGAGTTAGCTTAGTCAGCCTAGCTTTGGCCACATCAAATGCCACGTAGGTGAGCACCTCACGGCGTCAGCCCTGTTTTAACGATAGGGATCAAAGAGAAACAAAAAACAAAGCACGGGATCAATTTCGCAACTTCGAGGGTCAAAAATGTAGTTTAGCCAAAGTTTTTTTTGCTAATCTACTATTATGGGATTTCATCATATTTATTTCAAGCTTTTCTAATATGGTTGATACTCAACTCAACTCAACTCATCTAAGCCTTTTCCCAACCACATAGGGTCGGCTACATGAATATGCTTCCTCCACTTTGCTCTATTCAAAACTAAGTCAACATTCAAATTACAAATAGTTATATCTTTTTTAATTATTTCTGTCCATGTTAGTTTAGGTCAACCTCTACCTCTATTCTTACCATGGATTGTTAAAAGATCACTCTTTCTAACTGAAGCATCTAAAGATCACTCTTTCTAATATGGTTGATACAAAGCCAATCTACTGCTCCATAGTTTGTTACCAAGATCCTGCACATTGATTACAAAGTTGGAGACTAGGACGACATACAACAACATATACAACACAACCAATGGACATTATGCTTAAAAACTGCAGCTAAGGTTTTTTCATTGGATTCAGCTAGCAATTACTTAATAGTTTCAAGCATCACAAAGTAATTATAGAACTGATACAATCACACACATGGAGTGAGAAGTGTCTAACATGACAATGTCATGATGCTACTCATAGTTTTGTTTGAATAGATTGAACATGCTTTATCGGTAATGAGAGTCAAAGCAGAAATACCTGCTCAAGAAAAGCCTGATGTTGTGAACCTACACCATAGTGGCTTAAAGCTCCGTAAGCTGCAAAAGCATTGGAACGCATCTTTGTATTTATTGAGATCTGCTTCAAGCAATGAAAACAAACAGATTGACACATCCGAAGAGGAAATTTGGACAGTTAAACTAACTGCAAATGAAATTCAGAAATTATAAGAAATTCAGGGTTACAAGTCATAGCTAGTTTGATCTGCAATTGATGTTCAAATCCAAAAGCAAAATCCAAATTCTCAGATTTATGATTAATGAGCTTGTTTCCGCCACAGCCACAGCCAAGCCAGAAATTTCACAGGTTTTCCTGGTCAATTTTCAGTGCCTTTAGTAAATATAATTACATATACATCAGTTCGAAACCATGCATTTATCTAAACCATTAAAGAAGTTTTCTTCAATTTGTCTTCAATTGATGCTGCCTTCATCTTTTTATGAATGACTTTATTTCTTATTCTATCTTTTCTTATATTACTACATATCCATCTCAATATTCTCATTTCAGCTATATTCATCTTGTATCCATGTAATTTTATTTTTTCTCTTTCCTTTTCATTTACTTGAGATTTCTCATGAAAATAAGGATAATATCTCTATTTAAATTTAATAAAAATATTAGAAAAAATAAATTTCTCAAGAATAAAAAGTTAACTTTCCCTTTGCAAAATAAAATTGAAGAATTTTAGGAAACTCGGTTTTGCAAAATACCAAAAAATTATATTAAAATAAGGCTGTGGTCAACACCTAATCAAACTAATAGGGTTTTCACACTTAAACATGATCACAATAATAGCCAAACTCACACTAACCTATATCGATTTGATCCAAAGCTCATCAGACAATGAGATTAAACATGCCATAAAATTCTAAGGTTAAAATGCATTTTTTTAGGGTCCAAATTATGATGTATCACTATACCGAAGGTTGGAGTGTTGCATCCTCCCACCATTTAGAAAAACACCCCAACTTTTGGTCTAGTTATTGGACAAACAAAACCGAACTAAAACTAATTTTTTAACTAGTTTCTGGCTCGTTCGATTCGGTTTTGCTAACCTTCCACTAAACCAAACAAAATGGAGAAAAAATTATTCACATAGCCCACCCTAACTAGTTTGAAACTAAGGCTTTTTTGTTGTTGTCATTATCATTGTTGTTCAAAGTTTGCTTAAAACTCTAAGGTTGTGTTTGATACATCGCTAGACTATCCTGAATGATAATGTGGATTGCCTATAAGATAGATTGCTACTGGATAAATTATCAGTAATGTTGATTATTGTGTTTGGTATACATAAGTAATGTTACAGTAATATTGGTTACTGTGTTTGGTATAACAAACATATTATCAATCATATAACATCAAATTCCCAAAATACCCCTCAATTAAATCTATTAAGAATTCCAATATATCTCTCCCCACTGGTCACCTTCAGGGCAACAGCGCTCCCTCGGGTATGCATTCTCCCTCTAGATGATATATTATCCCATATCAAAAAAAAAACCCAAGTTCATCACGTAGCGCCTCCACTAGTTTCATGAATTGGATCTCGAATTCTGTCTCGAGCAAGAAATTTTGCTAAATCGCTTGGTCCTTGCTCTAATTTGCTTTTAAATTTGGTGCCCGATGGCTTAGATATCAAGAATGACAGAGAACGATGGGAGAGGGGACATAGTAGTTAGTTGCGTCTGTCAAATGCGATTCTTGAAGGAAATATGGATGACATGAAATCGATGCACCACATAAGGGAATGTAGTTCGGAAAGGCTGATGAAATTTCATCTTGTTTGGCACATTTATTGCTAGAAATGAGTTGAAAAGATTATTTTCCACTTATTGAAGGGCTTATTTGTTTCGAAGAGGATTGATTTGCAAGTACAACTATTTTTATGTCGCTTGTGCTTTTCTTGTACCCATCAAAAAGGTAGGAAACTATGGACTTTGTGAACATAATGCTAAATCTTTCCAAGAAAGAAGAGTGAAATAGTTTTGGAATCAAGACATGGGTCGGTAGCATTGTTGCTTTGGGCCTAAGGGCTAGAGGAATGATTTTGTTTTCACGGAAGAGAAGGAAATGATTTTGTTTTCACGAAAGAGAAGGCAGGGGCAATTTTGTCAAAAAAAATTATCAGATTACAACTCCAATAATGTGAATAACCATCTCCTTATGAGGTAATCTGAATTGCCTCATGAGAAGTAATTCAAATTACCACTACAAGATAGATTACCATTAAAAATATATACCAAATATAGTTATCTGGTAGGCCCAATTTAAATTATCGATAATCTGGATAGATTATCGACTACCAAATGCAACCTTAAGCATTTTTCACAAAATATCTGAAAGCAAGGCCAAGCCACTTTTGGAGTTTGAATCAAAAGTCAAAATTAGTTTCAGGGACCAAATTCCCTTCAATCCCAAAATTTGCTACTTTAAGTTATACTTAGATTTGTGGGTTTTAGAAAAACTTTACAATATGTTGGAATGAGATTTTGACGAAAATATATTTCTTTGCATAGGTTTGATTGTTCTAGAACTCATCTCACAGGCATTTAGGTTATTTCGTTTGACTACCATCAAGCCATAAAATGAATACGCAATATGGTACATTCTAAACTTTTTTTTTTCTGAACATAGTATTTATAATAATCTTAATGCAAACCTTCCTAAATTTTGCATCCAAAGGTCCACAATAAGATAATATTTTCAAATTATGTCCAATTTATTTTCTTAGTTTAGTTTTACTTTTTCTTTACATAAAATTTTAATATGAATTTCTTTATTTTATAAATTTCAAATGGAACTGCCAAAAATAATATTAAACTCGTACATAGAAAACTCATTTAGCCTGGCCAAAACCAAAAAGATAAGTGAGTTTTTGAACCTTAATATAACAATAAAAAATGTTAATAACTTCAATTTTCAAATAAAATATGTTTCTCATGGTTTCATTGCATGACCACCAACAATGTACACAAGACAGTCCTAACTAACACCATATACTTACAAGTGATGACTGGTTTAATTTTCATGACTAAACTTGTTTCTTTTTTTCTTAAAACAAAAGCCTGAAACCTCTGAAACATAAATTGATTTGGCTCAAACAGAATTGAAAATATCAACTGAATTTTAGATCATTTAAGCTTGATAAGATTGAATGCTAGATTATTTTTTTAAGATAGTTTCTTTGGGATTGCTTTAAAAGCAAGTGACTTAAAAGTTCTTAACAAGATTAGCCAAACCATTCTAAACCAGACCGTTCGGGCCGAACCATTCCAATTCCTCAACCAACCTAGAATCAAGATGGTTCAATATAGGGGCGGACATGGGTGGAGGCCTCCCAATCCACTTGACCTATGCATTGTCAATTCGGCACATTATGCACCATTCTAAACCATACCTAATATGGCGCACCTTCTAAAAACTACCATACAAATCATTTAGGAAAGCAGTTTCACCAAAAGCAAGTGAAAATTAGGTTCCAAAAAGAACTTGTGGAAAGTGACACCATTGCTTTTGTCATAGGGATATATTATAAATTATCTTTCATTATTTGTGTGAGTGAGTGTGAGAGTGAGAAGGCATGTATCTGCATTTTATGGGGAGGGGGATGTTCTCAGACCAAAGAATTAAATAGTGATGGGTTTAGCAGAGAGATGCTTCAAGAATACGTGTAATTGCCCCACAGCTAACAAAAATTTCAAGTTAGCAACGGAGTATAATCATCAAAAAAATTAGAATGGAGAAGATGTACAAGAGATTTAGAGAAAACTGGGTTAGAAATGAGCAAATAAAGACTTGCAATAATTAAAATTGAAAATGAATAATTGGTCAAGATTCTTCAAGCATATACACACAAGAGAACGAGTTAGCATAGCTACCATGTATGTGTGTGATTTATTTATTAAGGTGGCTACTTGTGAAGGGAACAACCAAACTGGCATCCTTGAGTAATTGAATTAAATGCATGGTTCACAAGACGTGACTATGTGAGCAAAGGATATGCATCCAAATAGTTGGAAACATCAAAACACAAGTTCCACAATAAAAGACAGATATCCAAGCAATAGAAGAAGAAAGACAATGCATTGAGGCAATTTTATAGGATTCTGTTTTCTTTATTTTGAACATTATTTCCCGTATTTAAATCGCAATGACTGGTGAGACTAGAATTGTAATTCTTTGAAAATATTTACACGGTAGAAATCTACTCTCACGTTTGTATGTTTCTGTGCATTTGTTTAAGTGTATCTAATACAAGAAATACGCTTTGTAGTGAAGGAGTTTACCTGCAGATTCCGAAGACGAACAGTGAGATTTAGTAAGACAGGGTCAACAGCATCTTTAGGTGATGACTTGAGAACCTATATACAATATTTACACATATAAACCACAGAAATATGACAAGTTCAAAAATATTCAGTTAGCATGTGAAAGAGAACTCACTGTTAGTAAGCACTGCACTGCAGTTAACTGAACCGATTCATCAGCATCCTCAAGCAAAGCAACTATTACTCCAAGAACTTGTGCAATGTATTTAGGCATATGACAGTCAGGTATCTGCAATAAAGCATTAGAGCCAGGTTGAAATTGCTTTGAATATCAGAGCTGTAAAATAAGTTCCACAACTTTCAGCGCATAACCCAAAAACTAAAATTATGTAATTTATTGCTATCATTCATTTAATTGTTTTCTAGTCCAGGACAGAGAGTATAGCTGGCAGGCAATATGACCAGCTGGACCACACCAAGGTTCACAAGAGCTGACATTTTCTCCTACAAATTTCCCTAGAAACATCATTTATTTTCGCCGGCTGTCTATGTTACTAGGGATTCACAATTTTGGTCAATTAATCCTATTTCTCGTATGGTTCTGAATGAGGTTAAATGCCTTAATTAGGGGTTCAGGTCCTATATCCTTCTGATCTATTATAAGGAAACTTGGTTGAGTACTATATGTTAACAAAATTCTTTTGAGAAAACTTCTTCCCTAAGCATATGGTTCTTCAATCCAGTTTCCTTTCCATTTGTGCATTTGACTCTGAGACTTCACAAAGTGTCATTTGCCCTCCTGTTTCATGGTAGTGGCAATCTTTTATCATCCATTGTTCTGAACCTAATAATGTACTTAATTGCTTCTTGATTTGAGCATTGTACCTTGTCGATAAAACAAATAATAATGTTAAGTACTACCAAATTAGACAAAATCCTCTTTTAATATATTACAACAACAACAACAAAGCCTTAATCCTTAACTAGTTGGAATCCGCTACGTGAATCCTTTTTTTCCATTCAGCCATGCTCTAAGTCATATTTTTGGTAAGAAGCAAAGATTCTAAGTCTTTCTTTATCATTTCCTTCCATGTTATTTTCAATCTTACTCTACTTCTTTTTCCTTTTATATATATGCATTTCTAGGTCTGTGTTGCATAAAACCAAACCATCTAAGTCATCTTCCCTTGATCTATCCTCGATTGGAGTTACCTCTACTTTTTTACAAATAATTTCATTTTTATCCTTTCTTATATAATCATATATCCATCTTAATATTCTCATTTTCGCCATACTCATTTAATATTCGTGTATTTTTCTAATTGCCCAACATTCTGTACATAAAACATAACTAATCTTATGACCGTCTTATAAAACTTTACCTTTAACTTGTAGATACTCCACGATCATATATTATTCCATTTGCACTTCTCCATTTTATCAACCTGTTTTAATCCTATGGATATCATCCTCCTTAATCTCTTCTTCCTTATGAATAATTGATCTTACAAACCGAAAATGATTATTTTTAGTAACTTTATGATCCTAAATTTTTATTCTACATTCATCTTCATTTCTAATTATACTAAAATTGCATTCCCTATATTTTGTCTTTATCCTACTTAACCTAAAATATTTAGATTCTAATGCATTTTGCCATAGTTCTAAATTACGATTAACTCGAGCCTTAATTTCATCTAGTAATACTATATCATCTGCAAATAACATGCATCATGAAATATCATCTTAAATATATTTAGTAAGCTCATCTATAACTAAAGAAAAAAGATAGAAAGTAAGAGCAGATTCCTAATGTAAACCTACTGTAATAAAAAATTCGCTAATATTACCATCAATAGTCTTTACGCTATTAATATTCCATCATACATATATTTTATCATGTTAATATACTTAACGGATACTCCTTTCTTTTCCAACACCCACCATAAAATTTTTCCAGAAGCCCGATCATATGCTTTCCTTAAATCAATAAAAACCATATGAAGATTCTATTTGTTTTTTCTATACTTCTTCATTAACCTCCTAAGAAAGAAAATAGCTTCTATAATCGACCTTTCTGACATAAAACAAAATGAATTCTATAATATTTTTGTAGCACATCTCAACCTATGTTCAATTAGTCTCTCTCAAAGTTTCATGGATAACTCATGAGTTTAATACCATGATAATTATAGCAGTTTTGAATCTCCTTTATCCTTATAAAATAATTATTTATTTAAATAATAATGATCTACCTTATTCAAATGGAAAACTAACTTGCAAACAAATTTGTGAATATAAAATTATATAATGAATGGGAATACAACTTGATTTAATTCCATGCATGATTAGGTAATTATGTATGAGCTTGTAAATCATATCATCATACAAATAATCATCTTTTATTACTCATAATCGCATTTGATATTCTCCCATATAAACAAAATATTCATAGTAGGTTATTAGACATATGTAGAAAATTCTAATAATTATAAAAGTATAAAAATTAATTATATCACTACTCAAATTATATTGAAATTTCAATTTAAAAATATTAACTCCATATTTGCTCCTGAATTCTTGAATTGACCAAAAAAAATTTCCACATTCAAGAAGCTTTGTGAAGTATGGTTGATTTAACCCACTTGTAACCATTCCTAACATTAGCAAATATGTTCCATTCATCATTTAGGTTTTACACGACTCATTTAATTATTGAACTTGTAAGAAAAAGCTAGATTAATTTGTTTAGAAAATGATTAAGGTTCGTTGTGTGAGCAACAATACTATTTCAATACCAAGCCAATATGGTTTGGTACAGGGCGTACCTTACCGAACTAATGATATACCAGTCACGAGGAGTGGGAGACTCAAATCCATGAACCGATACAACCCATATCAAACCGATAGTACACTAGACAACATACCAAACAACATACCAATTATATAATTGGGAGGCCCCAACCCATGAATCGCCCCATACCAAGTCAAATCGAATAATTTGGCATGGTGCAAAGTGGTTCGGAAGGGTTTAAAGTCAGTACAAGATGGTTTAGTACGGTTCAAGATCGATAGGGTACAAAACCGTTCAACTCATATACCAAACTATATCGATTTCGAACCAATTCGATATAGTTCGAACCGAAATCGTCCAGTCGGTATAGTCCGACCATCCTTGAAAATAATATACCTTTTAGTGTCCCTTGTTGTTTTTGCCCATGTATATGAGTAGATTGTGCATTGTAGTCCAACCAAATGGGTATCCAATGTTCAGAATATATATGGATCAGTGTTCAGAAAATGTGTACCAAAAAGCCACATGTATCACCTATTTTTACCTAGATACAAAGGCAATTTTTTTAAAAAAAAAAATCCAACCCTTGCTAGTGGAATCCATAAGTGGACTTTGTACACAAAATTCACCAACTCTTATCGTCAACACAGAAATAATATAAGTGCATATCCCACAACTGGATCTTTGTTTATCAAAATAATAAAATGTTACATTATTGGATTATTCTCATGAATCACATTTGTTCATGGTAGCTTAAATGTGTATCTACATGCCAACTCTCAGTGCTAATGAAAAGCCAGTGAAAATATGAAATAACTGTCTCTATCACTCTTTATTAATGGTTAAGAAAGATAAAAGTGAAGAAAACTAAAATAGAGTGTCGTTATCAATTTCACTAAAAAATTCATGATGGAATCATTCTATCCATTAATGCCATTGATCATGATAGGTTTAAATAACAGCCATTATAATGGCTTGGTCCCAATAATGTCATAATACAGTGACTGAATTTTAAAAGCCATCATGATACAGTAATGATTCCATAATAGCAACCAATACATAAAATAGAAGACATAGCCATTGGAATTTTCAAAGTTTATTCCCAAAAGAAATATATAAAATTTTCACTTTTCCACACCTCAAATAAATAAATATGTTTTGTTTTATTTTGGAATTAACGACATAATCAACTAATATCATTATTTGTTCCATATATCTTGTTTTTAAATTACACAATAAATAGTTTCCTCAAGCCTTGTATTTTCTGGACTCAAACCAGAGATCTCATGATACTTCAACACCTTTTAGCGGACACCACGGGCGGACCAAAGTACTAAAGTGGAACAGACAAGGTGAAAGTGAGCAGGAGAGGATGAAACATGCTGCTTTTATATGGGTAATGGATACCTTCAAACAAATATCATAATTGGAAAGGTCATCTAAAGAGAACCATAATGGATCGATCCTAAGGGAATGACTTAACAGAAAATGAAACATCAAGTTTAAGTGGACGACCATGTACATACTTCAAATATTTGACTTTATTACATATAAAAATTGAAATGGAAAAACTATCTTATGATATGTACATGTTATAGAAGCACAATACAGGACAAGTTTTTCAAAACAAGAAAGAAGGAAAAAAATGAAATTTCAAACAAGAGTTGGACATAAGTACTAAGGAAAAGATATACTTGTACAAGGCCTCGTAGACACAGGCTTCTTACGTTGGTGATTCATCTGAAACATGCAAACACATTGTCTCAACCATATGTTCCAATAAGGAAGGAACCCCATCACTGCACAAATTGATAACAATAATTAGTTGATGTTTAGCAGGTGAGACAGATTATCTATACAATATAGAAAAATCTCACTGCTGACATTTGCATTAATTCTACCTGTCTCTAAATCCTAGGTGTTGGTCCATATCCATTACCTCCTTATAACAAAAAAATTACAAAGAGAACTGGGTGATGCCACAGCAGTAATGTCTCTAAAGTATGAGTGTGATGGTGCATCCCTCAGTATTTTGACCTGGACAATTCTCTCTCTCTCTCTCTCTCTCTCTCTCTGTGTGTGTGGTGTGTGTGTGTGTGTGTGTGTGTGTAAAGTGTTCTAACCCTCCTATTTTCCAACACCCTCCTATTTTCCATACCCCATTCCCTGTTACAGCACCAGCGTAGAAAAGAACATGGGGTTAAAATTTAATGAGACATGCAAAGAAGAATCTGGTTGAATATAAGGTTACAAGATGCCACATACAAATCAATTTTGATCCTTGTTTACAACACAGAAAAGGATGGAGAGATAGAAATTTGTATCATATAGGACTAAACCGGTGTGGAACTAGTACAGTTCATTGTTTTGAAATGGTACGGGGCTACTACTACTTTGAACCATCCTATATAGCCCAAAACCACCCCATACCAACTTTATACTGACTTTGTACCATACTAAACCGCCCCATACCAACCTTATACTGATCTCATGCCATACTAAACCGTCCCAGACCATATTGAACCACCTAATTCAGCTCATTATGGGATCGTTCCTGAGTTAGAACCTTCCAATTTACCTAAACAGTACATCATTGGTTTGGTACAGGATGACCCGTGCATCGTTGATTCAGTACAGTATGTCCTGTACCAAGTACCGATTCGGTACCAAAATGGTATCGGTTTTTAGTATGGCAAACCTTGGCACAAGGCAAGTAAAACCTCACATGAAAAATGATATTGTCAACCAAGCCAATTGACCCCCACCGGCACTTACCACTCGATACAACTTTTTCTTTTTTTCTTTTTTCTTTTTTTTTTTTTTCTTTTTTTTTTTTTTTTTTTTTTTTTTTTGCTAATGGTATCAAGGCATGAAAACGTGTGCTTCCCTTGTATAGAGAGGATTGTACACCAAAGGCCAGCCAATAATATGGTACCAATCCTCTAGATTTGATCCTTAAAAAATACAAAAGCTTACATGTCATTAAATAATTATAACAGGCATTTCTTGCGAGAACTAGTACAGGAGCAAGCCCAAGCAAAATTGGCCTGTTGGCAGGATAGAAAATAGGTCATTGATATCCAACCAGTGAAGTAACCAACTCAACCAATTGGCAGCCTCTGTAAGTGCCTTTCTAAATACCTACCACAACTTTTTACCATTACAGTTTTCATCATTCATATGAGGAAGTATGAAAGAATTATAAGCCATCAATAAAATACCTGTGACGAATAAACTCTGTTAATGCAGCAGCAGCAGCTTCTCTCTGAAATCTTTGATGCCTACTTAATGCTTTGCTCAAAATCACACATATAGGCTGGACCTATCCGGTTACATCAGCAAAAATCATCAATCAAAATTAAGTAGAAAATCACCTCAAAATTTAAAACACAAGTGCTTGCATGCTCATTGTATTTTTTTTTTTGTGCTTTGCTAAATTTTTATGTTAATTTCATTCCATAAGTATTATATATTGCAATTGGGAAAAGGCTTAGATGAGTTGAGTTGAGTTGAGTTGAATTTAAGCATATATTGCAAACAGATTGGTAAAATCACAAAAAGCAGCCAATAAAAATGCAACAGGTATAAAATCCAAACAGCAAGATAACGGGGAAAACAGAACTTTAAGTATCAATATGCAATATGAAGAAAATATCTAAAAAGATACACTTTATGACATCATATGAAGGCTTATACAGCATAGGTTAATGTGCTTATGACATCATCCTCATCTTTGACAAAGTAATAAAGATTCTGAAAACTCGCCTTCTAGTTAATTTTTCTTAACAAAGACATTTCTATCGTTTGGACCTATTACTTGATATAGCACATAAATACTAAAGCTACAATGTTATCACAAGAAAAATTGTAAATTGTGCTTTCAACTGACTCATAGTAGGGACTACAAAGAACTAAAGAATTTTCTAGCTTTCTTTATTTCAGATAGTTCTTTTATCTTCTTGTTTAAATTATATGAAAAATGATTTTCAGAATAGCTTTTTGGTCTGTTCTTTATGTCCGCATATGTGTCTGTATACATGTGACAACAATCACATATTTATACTTTCTTATTAAGGGTGCAAATAACATTCTATCAAGTTATTCTCTTTCTTCTGAGACTTTGATGAGATTTTACACGGCATGGGACGGTTTTTTCCCAAAAAAAATAAAACAAGAACATCTTCACCAATTTACCTCTTTGGGTCTCTTTATGGATATGCAGCACGCAACCTCCTGAATTAGGTCAATCCAGTTCTCTTTGTCATTGAGCTCTCCACCTCTAGCCAAAATCTACATATCAACAAGCAGTTCTTACCTTTCTTAAATACCAACAAGTCTTACTTGTAATCTTTAAATGGTAATACTAAAACAACATGCTCCATAGGTTTGTTACCTTGCCCATTTCAATATCCCCAACACAATCACAGAATGATTGAAATGCAGTTAACAGTGATCTACAAGGCATCAATGTAGGACAATCAATTACAGTTATTCTAGAACAATTAAGAGATTAAAAACAGATTTACTTTTCTTAATCACAGCAATTGTACCGCAAATGTTCCTGTTGGCCCAATCCAGATAGACCATGGCAACTTCCAAGTTGAAGTGTAAGTGCAGAAAGAACAGAAGAGTAACTTTGTTCGACTGCTTTCTTCCCAGTCTTGCCACCCCCTCTGTGGTGCAGTAAGCATTTAGCATCTCAATGAAAGATGATACATGATACTGGAACATCTAAAGCTTAAGGTCAACAATAATATTCAAAAGATGCACACCTAAACAATGCAATGAGAGCAAGAATAGCTGCTTGCAGGATGTGCTCATCACCAGGTAACTCAACAGGATGGGTGTTACGGTCTCCCTTATCAATATCACTTTTAAGAACTGTTGTCCGGTTAAGCACAGATATCACATATTCCAGAAACAAAACCGAGAGCGTGACATGCTGGGAGAATGCCTAAAAGACAAAGGGAAAGTCAATGAAGAGGAAAAGAAGGGAAGAATACAATAATAAGGACAGTATTTTAAAAAATAAGTAAAATAAAAGGCATTAATGTATAAAAGAAATCTCCAATAATGTAATCTTTGTTTGACACACAACCTGCTAAAATAACAAAACTAGGGTTTCATAAACAATTAAACCAACTCAACTCATCTAAGCCTTTTCCCAACCACATGGGGTCGGCTACATGAATCTACTTCCTCTGCTCTATTCAGGACCAAATCGACATTTAAATTACAAAAAGTTATATCTTTTCTCATTATTTCTGCCCATGTTAGTTTAGGTCTACCGTTACCTCTATCCTTACCATGAATTGTTGAAAGATCACTCTTTCTAACTGAGCATCTAAAGGTCTACGTTGTATATGTCCAAACCACTGTAATCAATTTCTCTCATTTTATCTTCAATTGGAGCTACTCCTATCATTTCTCTTATATGTTTATTTCTAATTCTGTCTTTTAAAGTTTTACCATATATCCATCTTAACATACGCATTTCTGTTACACAATTTATTCACATGTTGTTTCAATATTGCCCAACACTCTGTTCCATATAAAATAGATGGCCTAATAGTAGTTTTATAGAATTTTTCTTTCAATTTTAATGGGATGTGCCGATCATACAATACTCCCGAAGCACTCCTCTACTTAATTCATCCCACTTTAACTCTATGATTACATCTTCACATATTTCACCTTCTTGCTGGATAATTGATCCCAAATACCTAAATTTTTTACTCCTTGATATCTCTTGGCTTGCAATCTTCACTGTTTCTTCATTTGTATTTCTACTCCCACTAAAATTACATTTTATGTATTCAGTTTTAGTTCTACTAATCTTAAAACCTTTAGATTCTAAAGCCTCTCTCCAAATCTCTAGCTTAGCATTTACTTCAGATTTAGTTTCATCAATCAACACTATATCATCTGCAAATAACATACACCATGGGATATTATTTTGAATATGTTTGGTTAATTCATCCATAACTAAAACAAAAAGATACGGACTTAAGGCAGATCCTTGATGTAAACCTACAGTGATTGGAAACTCACTAGTTTCTCCTATTGTTGTTTTAACAATAGTTATTGCTCTATCATACATATCTTTTATCAATTCTATGTACCTTTTGGTAACTCTTTTTTCTCTAAAACCCACCATATTATTTCTCTAAATACTCTATCATATGCTTTCTCTAAATCAATAAAGACCATATGAAGGTCTTTTTTCTTTTCTCTATATCACTCCATCAATCTTCTTAATAAATAAATAGCTTCCATGACCGATCTTCCATGCATAAATCCAAATTGATTATTTGACACCAAAGTTTAGCTCTTAATCGATTTTCTATTACTCTCTCTCATAATTTCATTCTATGACTCATTAGCTTAATCCCTCTATAATTTGTACAGTTTTGAATATCTTCTTTATTTTTGTATACAGACATTAATATGCTTTTTCTCCAATCAACCGGTATTCTTTTAGTTGCTACAATTCTGTTAAATAAATTGGTTAACCACATGACTTCAATTTCTCCTAAGCCTTTTCGAACCTCAATAGGGATCGCATCTGATCCTAATGCCTTCGCATTTTTCATTTTACTCAAAGCCTTTTTAACCTCAAGCATCCTAAATCTACGAAAAAATTTATGCTCACTTGTTACTCCTAGTTATCACATCCTTCAATCCTTAAATTTATCAAATTATTTTTATTTAATAATTTTTTAAAATAACTTTTCCATCGTTCTTTATCTCTTCTTCTTTTACTAAGACTCTTTCATCTTCATCCTTAATACATTTAATATAGTCAAAATCTTTTCTTTTCTTTTCTCTTAGTTTTGCTAATTTATATAGTCTTTTCACATTCTTTCATATCTAGTCTATTATATAAATCATCATAGGCTTTAAGTTTGGTATTACTTACCGCTTTTTTAGCTTCTTTCTTTACATCCTTATACTTTTTAAGATTTTCTTCATCCCTAGCCTCTTGCCAAATTTTATAGTTTGTCCTTTTAAGCATGACGACGACTTGAATTTCCTTTTCCACCATCAAGTTTTCTTTCCTACTAGTCCTACTCCTTTTGATTCTTCTAAAACTTCTTTTGCTATGTTTTTATGCATTTAGTTACTTTTTTCCACATTAAGTTGGAATCACTATCTATATTCATAGTCATTACTCTAACTTTTCTTTAAATAATTCTAGTTTTTCCCCTTTTAAATTTTACCATTTAATTTTTTATTAATAGTTTACATTTTACTCTAGATTTTATTTTTATCCATATGTTTGCTACCATTATCCTATGTTATGAAGTTAAACTTTCTCTTGCAATAATTTTACAGTTTTTGGATGTTATTTTATCTTTCTTCCTAGTTAAAAAAAGCCTAGTTGACTTTTATTAGATCCACTTTTAAATGTTATTAAATGTTCATTTCTCTTTTTGAAACAAGTGTTTGCTATTGTTAGATCATACGCCACTGCAAAATCTAATAAGCTCATATCGGCTTCATTCCTATCTTCAAATCCATATCCTTCATGTACCATTTCATATCCATCCCTCTGTTTACCTACATGTCCATTAAAATCTCCTTCCAAATATATCTTTTTTTCTTATGGTATTTTTTGCATTACTTCATCTATGTCTTCCCCAAATTGTGTCTTAGTTTGTTAGTCTAATCCTACTTGTGATGCATATACACTAATTATGTTAATTATATTATTCTCAATTATAAATTTAGTGATATAATCCAATCTCCTTTCCTAGTTACCTTAACAATATATTCCTTAAAATTCTTATCTACAATTATTCCTACTCCATTTCTATTTTTATATTTTTTAGTGTAATATAATTTATATCATGTATTCTCTATTTCTCTAGATCTTTCACCAACCCATTTAGTCTCTTGTAAGCATATTATATTTACTTTTTTTCTAATAATAGTGTCAACTATCTTCATAGTTTTACCTGTTGGTGTTCCTATGTTCCATGTTGCTACTCTAAGCTGACTATCATGGACTAACTTCTTTACCCACACTCGTCCGTAGTGCAGAAACCCTTGCTCACTTATCACCACACCCAGGCATCGGTACGATGCCCCTTGCCATTTTTGAAACATCCAGAGGCAATGCAATGCGTCTCTTAACGGGAACGTCCTAACCCTTCGCATAGTTTGATTTACCAGATACATGTTTTAAAGGTTTTGACGGAGTTTTACACTGGCTGTCAACTACCTAACGCAATCCTCCTTTACTCGGACTAATAAAATATATCATTTTCGGTTTTAGCTAAATTTGTTGATTGGTATGCTCATATATGAACCCAGATTTTTAGGACAGAAACTAGAAACAATTCTCATGAGAAACCAATATACTATGAGAGGAACTAACTTGAAAGTTATGATATTATAGGAGAGTGCAGGGATGGTATCATTAAGAACTCATAAAGCAGAGAGTCAAAACCCAAATAACAAAGAGTAAAGAATTTTGAGTTGGAAGTTATATTGCCAAATCATGTAGAACTTCTAAGTTTCATGCTTCTCATGTTTTACAAATTACAATAACAATATACCATTCTAAATTCCTACGCATTTTAAAAACATTATTTCTAAGTCTTGGATTTCTAAACTACATCATGATACATTTGAACCACAAAGTCAACCAACCTTGGTAAAGAAACATGTTGAGAGAACTGATTAGTATTTTGAATTCTACCATGGACTTATATATTAGGATGCAATGGTTGCAGTCTTTTTCATATGTTTAAAAGAAGCTATCATACAGTTGCATTTTCACAGCAGTAGTCTCAACTTGTACAATTAAATGTCAGTAGTAATAGTATCATAAGCCATGCAGATCAGGTACCTAGTCAATATATTACCATATCTTATCACACCAACACATGGTACACAACAATGTGCCAGTCAAATGCTAGTACTCCCAAATCTAGAGAGGGGCAAAGAAGACACAAAGGCACCTGATAGTGGTGGTGGATTGTGGATGTAATACCAACATAGAAAATAAAATGAAGTAAAATAAAATAGGCCACCGGTTCACAAAAATAGGCAAACCAAATCCTATTCCATTTGAGGTGGGGGCCCTGCTGCCTTCTAAATCCCATGACCTACCTTTTCCTCAGGCCCCATTCTTCTATCTCCGTGTGAGAACTGCCAGAACACCCTCCTTGACCTTTCTCCTCTCGTGAGAAACTCAACCCCCACATGCCCTCTCTC
The DNA here is from genome assembly GCA_900491605.1 of Calamus simplicifolius. Lineage (NCBI taxonomy): Eukaryota > Viridiplantae > Streptophyta > Magnoliopsida > Arecales > Arecaceae > Calamus > Calamus simplicifolius. The sequence continues at coordinate 311,097 of UESW01001387.1, read as the reverse complement.
TCTCTCTCTCTCTCTCTCTCTCTCTCTTGTGTAGGGGCCCTGCTGTCCTTTAAATCTCATAGCCCATCTTTTTCTCATGCCCAAGGTTTGCCATACCAGAAACACCGATACCATTTCGGCACTAGACTGATATACGGTATACCATACCAAATCGATGGTGTACCAGATAGATAAACTAGAGGGGCTCAACCTATAAACCGCCCCTAATCGAGCTGAACTAGACGGTTTGATACAAATAAGGATGGTTCAGTTCAGTACATCGGTATGGGATCAATTCGGTCGATCCAAAGTGGTTCACCACTTGTACTATTCCAAGAGGCCAAACCGTCTCAATTTGAGACCGATTTAATTTGGTTTGCCCCAAATCGGCTTGTTAGGGATGCATTCGGCGTACGATAATCATGCTTCATTCCTTTATCTCTTCTATGAGAACCACCAAAAGACCCTCCTTGGCCTTTCTCCCCTCTTGTGAGAAACTTAACCCCTACATGCCCCCCTTCTCTCTCTCTCTCTCTCTCTCTCTCTCTCTCTCTTTGTAGGTGCACGCAAGAAGCCAAGCAAGACTCCTCTCTTTCTTTCTCCCAAGCACCTGACTTCTTGTAAGTTTTTACAGCAATTTTCTTCCTTCCTTCATTCTCTCCGTATCATTCTAATATTGAAACAATTTTCCATATGTGCTATATTATTTTAGAAGTTTCTATAAAACAATTTTTCCAAATTTAATTCCAGCAAAACAAAATCTGGTTTAATCTATAAAATTAATTTTTTATTTTTTAAAAATTATGTTTTGGTTTTTAAATATTTGTACAAAACATAAGTCCTGATGCAATAGTAAGGTTTCTCCATTATAACCCAAGTATCTTGTTTAAAATACAAAAAACACTCTCTTTGGATGCCAGGGCAAAGCTACATACATCAACCCTCCTCAGACCCCACCATGATGAGAGCCTCATGCACAAGGACTGCTCCTTTTATAAAAAAAATTTACTTTAGCAAAATTTCTATATATTTAATATCCATAATTTTTTTTTGTAAAAGAATGATTTTATGAATTAGGTTATGTTTAATAAGATAACAATAAAATGAATAATAATAATATTGGTATACATTACTAAAATTAAATTTTGCACACTGAAAATACTATAATTTAGTTCTGCACAAAATATTATAATTTAATTTCTGCACAACAAATTGTAAATAAAATTCTGATTATTAAATTTCAATACATATATATTTCAGTATCTTAAGTTCTATAAATTAAATTTCAGGGACTTACATCCTATCAAAGAAAACTTATTTATTGGAATAGTAGATATCATATTCTAGTTATTAAAATGAAAATTTTCTAAATATTAACATGAAATTCAGAGTATAGATAGCTAGAATTTAATTTAGTACATTCCTATGGCATAATATTTTTGGAGAAATAATATATAGAAATTGATCTTTTGGAATCAGCAATAGTTAGACTCTATTTGGTGGCTATGAATGATCCTTGGCAAACTTAAAAGTCCAGTTGGATACAGAATTTAGAGAAATTATTCAAGGGATGTCAAGGATGTTAGCAAAATACATAAACAAAGAATAATGCGGATTACTAGGTTCTAGAGGGATTCATCTGGATTACTTGGACTTGTTTGTTTATTGTTGCACTTGTGAGGTAGGTAATGATTCACTTTTTTAAAGTTTTCTATTTATTTCCCTTCAAGCAGAGTGAAGGAAGTAAATTCATGTAGCCGACCCATGTAATTGGAAAAAGGCTTAGATGAGTTGAGTTGAGTTGTATTTATTTCCCTTCAAATAAATAGTTGATGTCAAATAATTATAAATTGACTAATATGAAAATTTGAATTTTATGCAGTCATGCTAAAACTATGTTTTGTAAAGAAAATAAATTTGAAATATTATTACTTCTACTTTTATTACCAAATGCTATGCATAATTTCTTTTAAGACATTTATAAAATATGAATATTTTGTTTTAGAATTTGACATCTAAACAATTTATGAATATCGTTGATCTTCTTCAAATTTTTGACTCTTAGCATATGTTTTGGACCCTGTGCATGGGAAACATTGGCACACTGACCACTCATTATTCAAGCCCACTCTTCAAGGTGTACTAATGATAATTGATATAAGGGAGGGCTGGTATGCCAAACCGGCCGTATCGACCAACATAGAAATGACATGGATACGAAAACAGTATTGCTAACCTTGTATCTCTATATGTGTGTGCGTGCGCGCGCATGTATATCTATTCAAATGACATAAATTTATTTTCTGGACTAAACCTTCTCTTCTTTTTTTTATCTATTCAAATGACATGTGGATTTGTTTTCTGGACTAAACCTTCTAAAAAAAAAGTTGCCTTAATTTTAGTTGAAAGTCTCTATTTTTCAATAAAATAACAAAGCAATAGATAATACTATCAGAACCAAAACTCATTTCACTTGGCCAAAACCATAATCAACTTCTAAGCATATTGCTTATTCGCCAATACAAGTACTCAATCTTGTGGGAGGTTTACTTTATGTAGAAAACTTGGATAGGCATATAGTCTATTTTCATATGCATGGCATTTTATTTAATAGTATTCCATTGCCCATTTTCCTTCCATATCAAAGAGTCAATTGGGGATTACAAAAATGAAATTAGAGGTTTTTCTGAAAGAAACAATGGCTGCAAGCACTATCATCAGGGCATTACAAAATTAAGATTTTTTTGCATGTTTGAACACTTGGGCACTAGGACATTTTGTGATACTCTTTGACAATTTATATCAACAGACCATGATATCATCACTATCATGCGTCCACCTTTGGCATTTATATCAGGAAGATTTCAAGTCCAAAATAACATATAGCAACACCCAACCCAACAAGGGAGGACCTTAATTACCCAACCAAAGGAGTTGAAGAAGCAAAGCAAGCCAAGCTAGCATGCGTACTATTCTTCTTTAGTTCAGTTCATGGATACCATAGCGGGTCAGTCATGCATATGATGGCACAGCTTGTGTAAGGGGCACATTCGACTAAACAAATATAGTGACACAACTTGTGCACAAGGGATAAAAGTACCCATGTAATATGGAGGAGCCCTTTGAAGGTTCTCGTGTCCAACTCCATTGGGCATTAGGCCACTTGATACCCATGTCACATCTATGGGTGACATTGACTCCAACTGCTCTATTTTCCACATATAATCCCATGCAAGTGTAAATTTATAACTCTTCTTCAAGAACCATAAGTCTTAATTTTTCAACAAAATTTTCTATCTATGATGAAATCACACAAAGGCAGGAATATGAACAAGCATGCTTTACAAAGTAAATCCCTCTTCAACCACAGTTATAAAAACTAAACCAAAGATCGACCCGATTCAAGGTCCAAGTCACCAGGGTCAGTGGTCCAATCACTGGGTCAACTATCAAATCAAGTTAAAATTAAATATATTTAATAATTTAAAATATTTAAAATTTATATATATATATATATATATCATTATTAAAAAAAGATGTGATGATAATTTTTTATTTTAATTATTGACCTTTAATCACATGGGTCTATATTTTACAGCATTCTTTTACGGTTGCAAATAGAAAATAATTATGAGTCACCAGTATTTCTTAGTTTTCCATGTAAAGAATAATAAAACTTATTTCTTTTTAAAATATTTTAGATAGTAAGGTGTTAAAGAAAAATTCAAAAGAGCTAAATGATGCATACTCATTTTTTGGATTTTATATCAAAGAAAAAATAATAATTTTATTTTGGGAATAATTAATTATGAATTGTGGCCATGTGCATTAAAGAGATCTACATGTACTTTTGAAGTATCAAAGTAAAACATGTCTAAATTTCATCACAATGGTTGAGTGACTTATGCAGATTTGAATAGGTAGTGGTCCGAATACAATTTTCTAAACTTGGATTTGACCCAATTTGGACCACCTAGTTCACCAGTTTTCTAGAAATTGGTCAGTTTGGCAGCTTTCATCCAGTCCAATTATAGTTCCGGTTCTAAGAAAGAACAAAACTGACCAAAGATCTGGTTCACCCAATTTTAGTTGAATCAGTCAGTCTAATCCGGTTCAACCCATGGGAATGGATTAAGTTATTAACACATCATAAGACCATAGATAATATCAAAAGTAAAAAAGTAAAAATATTATGATTGTTGTTCTAATAAAAATGTAAAGGTAAATTTAAATATTTTTCATAGGCATGCACATATCTGAAAGTATATAACTATTTGTAATTTGAGTATCGACTTAATCCTGAATAAAGCAGAGTGGAGGAAGCAGGTTCATGTAACTGACCCCATGTAGTTGGAAAAAGGCTTAGATGAGTTGAGTTGAGTTGATTTACATATCAGAAAGTAGTTCAAGTAGTAACTAATTAAATTAGCTAGACAAATAAGCAAATATTTTTCCAATTACTAATGAGACAATGATTATCTCATTTAAACCATTTCCATTATTTATTCAATAGTACATTATATTGGTTTAATCATATTGTCATCAAGAAAACCTCAGAAACGACATAGCATAACCGTAAAGTTTCTCTATGAGCAGATCATGCAGCCACAAGAAAAGGCTTAAGTGCAAGCTCTATTTGCATAAGAATTCAGGTCTCCCATACAAAGAGGCAAGTACCCATAGTTTTCTAGACAAAGTGCTCAGATAACTTAGAAGGAGACAAGATCATCTTGCAAAGTTCAATAACTTGGATGCATCAGATAGGGTCTTTACGCCCTTCGAGGGGCACTAGGGAGTCTTGGAAAGATTGAGGAAATGAGCCCATTTTACAAAGTACACCGTTTTCCATCCAAATACAGCTCCAAGAATTAAGGTACTGACAATATCAACCTGTCTCATTGCTACCATACCATTCCACAGTAAGACTAGCACTTGAGATAGGTTTGAGACACTGGTTCAGGCATGAACTATGGCTCTCTCCCATCCCACCAGGAACCAATCAAGACAGGGCAGCACAACATCCGGTTTGGCCAGTACCTGCCAAGATGCAATAGGTTGCCTTTGTTTTGAGAGGGAGAGCAACAGTCCCCAACCTACTGCTCTCTTTTCTCTTGTCTTCATTCACAGGAAGGCATTAGGTTCAGAGAGAGCAAAAGAGGAAAAAAAAAGAAATGACAGGAAAAAAGAGGGGAAGGAGGGAAGCTCAGCACAAATCTGGCTGCCTTGCCATGTTTTGGCCTCCTCGACACCAGATACCTCATACATCCAAGCGTCGATATCGGTACCGACAACATAAACCCCATCATTGACTCAAAAACCATGATTTGAGGACATTAAAGCATTTATATGTTAATTAAAAATTATTTTGACACAAAAAGAAGTTTTAGAAATATTGAAAACATGGAAAGTGTTCTGGCATGTTACTGAGGTTCCAAATCATCCCTATGGTTGAGATGGTATTGCCCAATATTATATCAACCACAGATCAGACTGATGCAGTGGTCTGAGCAAGATTTAAACCCTTGGTTAGCTCTGTTGTGACTAGTATCAATCATGACTAAGCATATAACTTCTCTAGATGCCATGGAGGAAGATCACTCTTGCTAGAATTGAGAGTAAATGCAGGTGTGGGTGCAGGAGAAGGAAAATGGATTATTTAAAAACATTGAAGGAAGGAAGCACTTAGAAAGCAGGTAGGTTTTTGAGATTTCTGTAGGGCGAAGCAAGTGCATTACCCCATGTAGAAGACTCCTGCTGGTAAGAGAAAACTATAAGAATACTATAAGAAAGTGATGAGAGTCTTACAAGAGAGAAATTGAAGAGATTGGAGCATGCTGCATGTTGAACCATCATTTTCATTAGAAGACACATATTTGAATCAGCATAGGGGTTATTTCAAAAGGCCTTGTATTATTATGGATGATGAACATGTCCACCAAACGATACCACATTATATGGTATGGATGATGAAAAGCAATCTTGATAAACAAGCTTATCGTATATCATTAAGCAAAAGCTAAGGTCTCTTAATATCATCTCTTTCTTCTGTCTCTTGAGCATCAATTATTTTTTTATAATTCAAGGATATTTTGTAAAACCTAATTTAACATTATTTTGTAGATTAATTTTGCCAAAATATGAACTACATATGGTTGAAGTTAATCTAAGATGTCAACCAAGGTTTTAAATCGGGCGTCTGGTTTTTCCCTCAACCTGCGTCCCATCCCACTCCCCATCCCGGTCAGATGTCTTGGTAGGATGCTTTTCTTTCTTTAAAAAAAATTATTTGTAAAGTTCTAGTATTTTATTTAATTTTTAAATATATTTGAACTTCAAAAGTTATATTTTTATGATAAATTAGATTTATTTAAAATTAAGATTATAATGTACTATAACCAAGATAGGATGGGATAAGACAACCAAGACTGGCCCCAAAATCTTTCTAGGATGGGATAGGACAACTATGATAACCCCCCATCCTAGTAAGGCTTGAATCACTAATGGCCATATTCTTTAGGTTATCAAATATGTGGTCTAAACATCAAAATAAAGCATATTATCACCAATAGAGTCTGGACTAAGAAAGAAAGATGTCTTAATTTTGTTTGCTGAAGTGCCATTCCATGCACAAGAATGAGTGCTCTGCCAAAATAGATCATTTCGTTCTTGCTTGCTATTTTGCAGTTTGAAATTAGCCTCCTTATCAAATACTTGAAATGAATGTCATTTATCATAGTTATCTCCTAAAGGAGATCTGTTTGTCATATATTAACATGCACATCCTTATGGTGTTTTCACCTTAGTCAATCTGTTAATTATATTAGAAACTGATGCCAATGTTGAATATTTCCATCACATTATTCTCAATATTTGGTTCAATAAAAGTTTATTATAATTTATGATATCTGTAAGTTTTGGAGAAATGAAATCTGAGAATTTTTTTCATTCATCTTTTTGAATTAAAGACTCCAAAATTTTTATATAAGTGATTGGCATATCAGCCCACTGAAATAGAAAGAAATCTCTCAACAAAAGGCATTCCTCTAAACTAGGAAAATAATTAATTATTGCAAAATCATTCACCAATTGATTCCATTTATTTAGAAAACAAAAAAATAAAAAATAAATTTGGCCTAAATAAAGAATAAACAAACTTTCCTAAACTAGCTCACAATATTCAATTATATTGTACACTCTCCCTGAAACTGGGTTGTGTGTATTATACAATCCCAGCTTGGAACTGAATTCTTCAAAGTTCGTCCTTGGAAGAGCTTTCGTGAGAATGTCTGCAATCTGTGACTTTGTAGGAATATAGCTCAATTGAACTATTCCATTGTTAACATGCTCCGAGATGAAAATGCATGTCGATTTCCACATGCTTTGTCCTGTCATGATGGACTAAGTTCTTAGATATACTAATAGCAGCCTGACTATCACTGAACATCCTTATAGTCTTCACGGTAGTAACTCCCAGTTCACCCAGCAACCTTTGAAGCACATTCCCTCACAAATTCTGAGAGCAACAGCATGATATTCTGACTCAGCACCGTTTCTGGATACTATAGCTTGCTTCTTACTCCTCTATGTCACTAAATTCCTAAATACATATGAACAATAACCAGTCATAGATCTTCTCTCGGTTGAGTGTCACACTTTGTGAAAAGCAACCTGTGCCCAGGTGTCATCTTCAAGTACCTTAAAATTCTATTCACAGCTTCTAAATGGTTTTCATTTGGACTATTCATATGCTGGCTCACCACACTCACTGAAAATGCGATGTCTGATCTAGTATGCGAGAGATAAATTAACTTTTCCATCAGCCTTTGATATCTTCCTTTATCCACAGGAGTACTCTCTTCATTTATGTTTGGATCCATTAGTGTGTTGGCAGGTTTACATTCTAGCATGTCGGTTTTATTTAGGTGTAATATGTACTTTCTTTGTAAAATAAAAATTTCTTTCTTTGACTGAGCAACCTCCATTCCTTAAAAGTACCTAAGGGCACCAAGATCTTTGATTTCAAACTCGGTGGAAGTAATTTCTTTAGTTTGGCAACTTCTTCCTCATCATCTCCTGTCAAAATTATATCATCAAAATATACAATCAAAATAGCAATTTTTTTCTTAGATGAAAACTTCACAAACAACGTGTGATCAGCCTGACATTAAGTATATCCATAAGTAACTATTGTTTTAGCAAACCTGTCAAACCATGCTCGGGGTGATTGTTTCAAACCATATAAGGCCTTCTTGAGTTTTTATTCGGCCATTAAAGAAATTTTTAAGACCCGGAGGAACTTCCATATACACTTCTTCAAGGTCTCCATTCAAAAATGCATTTTTGACATCAAGTTGATGTAGTGGCCAATCTTGATTCACTGCAAGAGAGTAGAACCCAGACTATATTAAGCTTTGCAACCGGAGCAAAGGTTTCCTCATAATTAATTCTGTATGACTGAGTGAAACCTTTTGCAACAAGCCTAGCTTTAAATCTTTCGATGCTCCCATCTGCCTTGTATTTAACTATGAATATCTACTTGCACCCTACCGGCTTTGTTTCATGAGAAAGTTCTGTTAAAACTCATGTTCTATTGCTTTCTAGAGCCCGGATCTCCTCTTTGACTGCCTGCCTCCATTATGGAACTTTCAGTGCTTCCTAAACCGAGTTAGGAATCTGAACACTATCAAGATTAGACACAAAAGTTTATACAAAAGCAACAATTTATCATATGCAACATAGTTTTCAATGGGGTATTTTGTGCAAACTCGAACACCTTTTCTCAAAGCAATAGGCAAGTCAGAATCATCAATAATTGGATTGAATAGCTCATGAGTGAGTGAAACCATACTAGTGCAAACTTCTGAGACAAGAGGAACCAGATCAAGTTCTTGACTTTGCCCGATCTGTGTAGCATTCTCTAGACCCTCTATAGTTTTTCTCCTCCTAGTATGACACGAAGTTCCTGAATGTTTGTGCCAAATTGTTGACTGGACTCAGATAAATCTGTTTGATGAGTTTGAGGAAGTGGTTCTCACTAGCTTTGAGAAAGTGGTTCTGACTGTCTAGTGAGGTTCGGGTTGACCATCAGGTTGGTTAGACTGGGGTAGATCAGGTGGATTAGACTCGGGTAGAGATGATAATTGTGGCTGTGATGGAAGTGAGGGCACAAAAATTGATTGAGAATCTTGAAGAATGTCCCAAAACTGATATTCTTCTGAGTTCTCCCTCTGAATTTCAGGTTTGGGAAAGTAAGATTGATGTTCAAAAAATGTAACATCCATGGATATGTATACTTTTCTAATGATAGGTGAGTAGCATTTGTACCCTTTTTGATTGGAGAAGTATCCCAAGAAGATGCATTTGAGTGATTTTGAGTCAAGTTTTGTTCGGTTTTGCTAGTATATATGAACAAATGCAGAGCAACCGAAGATTTTAGAGGAAGATCAGAAGAGAATAACCTGATATGTGGGAATACTTTCATCTTTTTAATTACAGACTCCAAAATTTTTATATAAGTAATTGGCATACTAACCTACTGAAATATAAAGAAATCCCTCAAAAAAAGCCATTCCTCTAAACTATGAAACTAATTAATTATTGCAGAACCATTCACCAACTGATTCCATTTATTTAGGAAATAAAAAAATAAAAAATAAATTTGGCCTAAATAAAGAATAAACAAACTTTCCTAAACTGGCTCACAAAATTCGATTATATTCTATAATATCTTCTTTTCACTTGGTGTTCTTCGTACAAGACCATGACTCCTCTAGTTGATAACATAATGAATGCTAACAATAATGCTTCTGCTTGCTTATTTAAAGTATGTAAGGATCCCCACCTGTTGGCTATTATCTCATAGGCCTTGAGATTGTCTGCTCGTGAAGAGAAAACTTGTCATGGTTGTATGCATGAAAATCTTATAAAATAAGTGAGCTTATCAGACAATTGTACAATAATGCTCTAGTGGAGCTTACACGATGCCTCATCAAACTGAACTTAAGGCCCTATAGAAAGCTAATTGGTGTCATACGTTAATGGATGGAAATTTCCAATGACCATCTCCAGCTTCATATCATGCAATCCTTCTATGTCATTAGCAAGTGTGGCACATCCAAGTCCAAAGTGCAATCATTATTTGCTTTGCTTCTTTTTGCCTTAGGCTCACTAAGGTTGGCTAAAATCTAGATATTTGAGAGATGCCAGACTGCCAAGATTCTAAGTATTCAGTTAACTGTTCCGCATAACATGTGCACCAAATGCATGAGACCTTTTTCAAACCGGTGTCAACTGACACCGATTTTACGTGAATGGTGCGGGCGAAAAGTTTTTTACAAGAATGGTGTTAAAGGGAAAAGCGCCACTTCAAGTGACACTTTTTCCTTCCAATGTGGCATGTGAAAAATGCCACTTAAAGTAGCGCTTTTCCCTTTAACACCATTCTTGCAAAAAAAATTTCGTCCGCACCATTCACGTAAAACCGGTGTCAAATAACACCGTTTGAAAAAGGACTCCCAAATGCATAAACTTGATTTCAGATCTTACATCTAATTAATAAGTCAATCTGTTGCTCAGAAGAAATATATTATTTATGTAGCGAATGCTGAGATACTCACATAAAATGCATCCTGCATTGGCCAACCACCTCTTATCCTGGATACATCCTTCATAACTATATCTCGTCCTGCAGCAGCCAAAACTTCATCAAAAACAACATTTGAGCTGGTGTTCTCTGCCAAGCATGATATCTTGTATAATGTCAAAGGATAATCAAAGATTCTGGAAATTAAACCAAGATTCCATATGCTATTTAGTCCAGTCATAAGACAAGACACACTTTAAAAAAAAAAAAGCAAAACCAATAGAAATAAATAAGGATACAGCATTGAGAACCTCCTGACGTGAATGTTTGTCAATCACAGAAACAATGGCTGAAAGCAAAGACTGAGTTGTCCTACAGAGACAAACATGATCATTATCAGATACTTTCTATTAAAACCTTACAAAGTTATGCGTGTACATATATGTATGCATGTGTGTTCCTGTATTCCTATGTATACATACAACTAACCTTGCAATATCACCTTCATTCAACTCATTGCCCCTCTTGGTAATGAACTCAATAACAGCTTGAATAGCACCATCTGCTGATTGTTTGATCTTATCGCATATGGCAGCAGTGCATGTGTGCAACGCAATAACCAACTGGTTAAGGAATTAGTGAGGATAAGCTTGAGCATACATGAAACAAAATTTAAAACAAATCCAAGATAATTTTTAAAGAAAATTAGGTATAGCAACTTGCCTCATCCTTTGTTAGCAAAACACAAACAGACAAAAGTACCCTATTGAAGATTTCTGACTGATCGATAGACGCATCCTGCAAAAGACCAATCAAAAGTGAGTTCCCATACACTCTGGCTTCAACAATTCTTATACATTCACAGACTGAATAAGGTGCTCACCCGTCTCAAAATAGAAATCACATCTTCAAGAGAGGACAAGGCACTGTACGAGACTTCTAGATCTATATCACTACTCGATGCCACCAGTTTAGGAAGTGACAAGGATATGCTGAAGAATAGACCAAGAATCTACAAATTCAACCGAACAGATCACTATACTTTCGAAAAAGGAAAAAGAAAATTTCTAGAAGGAATTTGCGTCAGGATTGCTAATCAATTTCAAAGCACCCATAGTTTAGGTCCTATAACAAACTGACCTGAACTGCCACTTTTCTAACTTCAGAATTGGTATCTGCACAGCGTGGAAGGTAAGCTATGATCCTTTCTCCCAAGCTCAACGAGTCACGACTTGGCAATACAAATGCAGCTGGAAGTGAAATCAAAGTAGAACACAACCTTGTAAAAATGGATGCAAACGTGGACAAAAAGACTGGTTTGGGGGGGAGGGGGTTACATGGTAAATTTGAAAAGTTTCTTTGTGTTGCTCGATCAATTTGCTTGCCATGGATGCAACTTGAATGGCAACCAAAGCCACAAACTCCACCAGAACAAAGTGCACGAAATTTGAGCAGCAACTCATATACAGCAAGGCAGCCTCTTCTTCTTTGATGCTCCATGGGGGATGAAACATATGAGTCCACCTGTCTAAGAATATGTAGCAATTGTTCTGCTCGACTTCGACCATCTTCACCACTGATTAAACCAGATGTACAAAAAAAATAATGAAACAACAGATTCATCAACATATTTTTTTCATGGCCTGCCATCTTGTTAAAAAAAAAAAAAAAAGCTACAGAAGCAGCAGCATCAGAAATTCAAAACCATTCTCTGTAACTCCATAGAACAGAGCACATCCAGAGTAGCATATATGGTTAATGATACATGATCAACCCATCTAAAAAGTATAAATAAGAAATGCGGATTGAATCTTTATGCACTTTTTTATGCTTATTCCCTAACATTCAATACAGGCCTTAAGTTAAAAAAACGCAATGAGGAAACAGCATAACAAGAATGCTTGTCTTGAAACTTAACACTTGAAATATGGGTAGTCACTCTGAGAAGGAATAGCGAAGATTAAAAAGCTTGAAAGCCATACCAATATAGACTTGGCAGCAAGAGTTATGAATTTAAGGACCACCTAAGAGATCCAAACATAGCCTTTACAACAGAATTAGCAGGAGTGCTTGTGGCAGCAAATGACAATAATACAGAATCTGTTGAGGATTAACTTGGAAACTAAAATATCTTATAAAAGACTCCCATACAATCAAGCTATGGGATTGGTGGCTGGAGGATTCACAGCATATTTGTTGAAACATAAAACATGGAAAGGTTTGTTTTTACTCCCATCTAGGCCCTTTCATTATCTATATAAGACTCAGTAAAATAGACAAGGAGATATTCCTTTTTAATATATAAAAATACAGGAGGGGAACATTTTTTAAAAAAAGTCAACTCAAATCAACAGATTTCAGCTTTTTATACTAAAATTAACAGGTTTATTTCACAGTTTGAAAATGACTTTCAAAAAATAATCTGGAAGTAAGAATCATCACAAAAAACCAAAGGTAAAATTGAGTCCTGGGAAGAGTTGTTGCAAAGAACAAATTCAAAGAAGAGACTCGATTATTAGAGTAAGCAAATACAATTTCACCAATGCATAGGCAAAACCAAGTGCTGAATAAAATTTTTAATTTCACATTTAATTAAATTCTTGGACACATTTTATTTTATTTGAAATTGTTGATCAGGCTAGAACAAGTCACAGGTTTTATTCTTACCAGCCAAATAAGAGAGAGAACTCCAATCCTTGTTCAGCAAGAACCCAACACCGCTGCAAGTATTGCAGCTTTTTGATTAACAGACCTCCAATGTTTGTGCTGTATTTGACCACACTTCTTCATCATTTTATTATTTATTTATTTATTCCTGTGAAGCTCTATAATGTACATTCCTAAACTGTTGTTAGTTGTGGCTCTTAGTTTAGCACATCTCCAACTCAATATTCTCTTCTATTCATGCAGAACATTCTAATCCATAAAACATAACTATTCATATATGTCTTACAATTTTTTTCATACAATTCACATGTAGCAAATTTAGAATATTGTAGAAGCATATGTGCATTTTCAATTACACAAAAGTCTTCATCAATATCCCCCTTGTCAGGTACCCAAGGTAAATAACGACAATTTTGACTAGAACGAACTCCCCACTGAACCGCATTCCATATACTTCACTGCCCAGCTAATCATTAGAATCTCATTTCATAAATATTTGCCTTGATATGTGCAATTTGTATTATAGCATGTTTATGGTCATCAATAAGAAGCTATAGCGACTTTAATGTTGGGATGATACAGTACTAGTGGATATTCAGATGATATTCCATAATAAATATTATTTGTAGATGATATAATACTAGGGAATGAAAATAAGGCTAGGCTTAATCGTAAGTCGAAATTATGGATAAGTGCATTAAAATCTAAAAGTTTTAGGTTAAGTAGACTTAGTCCTGAATAGAGCAGAGTAGAGGAAGCATATTCATATAGCCAACCCCATGTGGTTGGGAAAAGGCTTAGATGAGTTGAGTTGAGTATAAGACTAAAGCAAGTGGGATAAAATGAATAAATGCAACTACTATATTATATAATGGCAAAATATCTTTCAAGTTAAATGAAAAGTTTATAACACAACCATAAGATTGGCTATGCTTTATGGTATGGAATATCAAGCAGCTGAAAATTTACATGTATGTAAGATGAATGTAGTTGAAATGAAAATGTTGAGATAGAGATTGAGGTCACATCAATTGAAGATAATTTGAAAGGACAACTTATATGATTTGAATATTTGTAACGAACACTTATAGATACAACGGTGCGAAAGAGTAACTAGATACATCTAAAAAAAAGGTATAAAAAGACCAAAAATTATATGAGAAAAAGTAATAAAAAAGATTTAATATCTTCACATCTTATATGATATCTTTGTATTTTAAAGAAAGTATGGCTCTAAACCAAGTAAAATGCAATAAAAAGATTCTTATAGCCAACTCTAACTAATTTAGGATTATGGCTTTGTTATTGTTGTTTATAGCTACTTTAAGAAGTAAGAAAAAAAATAAAAGAAAGAACTAGGAACAAATATACGTATCTCAATTTCCCCATCAAAGCAGATGAAAAAGTGATTGACATATGGCATATGCTCACGGGAACTGAAGCAATTACTAACAAGAGCATAGCTTAATTAAATGAACTACATGTAAGTTTACCTTGTTAGAAGAATAGCACACAACAGGGTCATGAGGTTGTTTATAAGTGGGTCAATAATATCTGAAGGATCCCTTGGCAAAGCGAAAAGCTTAAAGTAGCCTGATAGGGTAACAATACATCATTAAAAAGTCAAAGAAGAATCCCAGGAAAAGAAATGAAAAGGAAGGCTACAGTTTCTGATAAGCTCAGTTGCGATACTGAAAACTACCTTCATAACACAATTTCTTGTTTCCATTGGTAACCTTGGCTCTATAGACACCAAAGTAGTACAAGAACTTAAAGCGAGGCTCTGCAGAAGAATTTATGAAATGGCAGAAAACTAAGTAGTTTTTCAAAAAAAGGTTTAAATATATTAACTTTAATAAAGAAACAAAGAAAAAACCACCAATAAGCATACGCACTTGAGTATGTAGAAGCTCAATGCTTGAATCGATGAAATAGTCACTTTCATCTCTACCCATCAAAGTCAGCACATAATCGAGCATTTGATCTCTTCGTTTTAACGGAAATGAAACACCCATTTCTGAAGCATTAATTACAGCACGACCTATCACAAGACATGAATAAGAAAATTTAGTTTCAATTTAAGAATATATTATTCTAACAGCACTAAAACAAAAGAAAAAAAAAGTTGTCAAAACTAGAAAGAAAAGGACTAAACCATTTCTTGAATAAGTCAAAAAGAAGTCTATATTGAAGCAAAAGAAGATCATAACCACAGCTCACCCATTAAAATGACTATACAAGGGATTAGCAAATATAGCACAAGACTATATTTGGCAAAAGATGTAACTTTTTCTTCAGTGCAATAAATGCGACTAAGAGGAAGTGTCGATACTACAAATAGATAATTGCAGGATGCAATGGCATCCGGGTTTTTAGGTCTGGACGGAATGTCTCATGGAATGCCAGGATGGGTTGTTGTCTCAAGTGTCGAGATGCAGCCATCTCGCCAACATCCCAGCGTCCCAATCGGGATGTCTGGGAACACTCTCTCCCAAGTGTTGGGACAAGAGGAGACAGTTGTGCATCCCATTCTACGAAAAACTGAGACAACCCTATCCCACGAGATTTAAAACCTTGATGGCATCAACTAATTCCTCGAAAAAGCCTTTGTACCATAAAATGTGGACATGGATTTGGGATACAGTCATAACACGATTTGGATATACAATAACAACAACAAAAACAAAGCAGCTTTCTTCCCAAATGGTTGGTCCCGGCTACAAGAATTCTTTCTCTATTTTGCTCGATCTAGAGCCATAATTTATGTGAGATATAAAGATATCAAATCTTTTTGTATTACTTCCTCTAAGTAATTTTTAGTCTATCTCTACCTCATTTTCCTTTTATGTTTATCAAATCACTCATTCATAATGATGCATTTTTAGATTTATCTTATAAATGCACAAACCAATGATTCAAATCGCAACAAGACGGGGTTCGAGACGTCCCATTCCAGAGACATTCCAAGACCGATCTCGACCGGCTCGTTCGTCCCGTCTCATCCATAATATATTATAGTGCCAAATTTAAATAGATCTAAGTTATCATAAAGATATAACTTTTGAAATTCAAATATATTTAAAAATCGAATAAAATACTAAAACTTCGCAAATAATTCTTGAAAAAAAAAATCATCCCAAACAAATATTGGGATGCCTGACTAGGTCAAGGATTGAAACAAGAGGCGAAGCGAGGTGTCTCGTTCCATAAAAAAACCAGGACACCTCTATCCCATGAGATTTAAAACCTTGACCCAAACCATCTAAGTCTCTTTCTCTCAATTTATTCTCAATTAGTGCTACCTCTATTTTTTATTAATGACTTCATTTCTTATTCTATATTTTTCCATATTACTACATAACTATCTCAATATTCTCATTTCAACCACACTGATCTTATGTACATTTAGTTTTCTAATCATCCAACATTCTTACTATAAAGCATAACAATCGTATAGTTGCCTAATAAAATTTTTCTTTCAACTTAGCAAGCATCCCATAATTACATAATATTCCAGTTGCACTTCATTTTATTCGACATGCTTCGATCCTATGAACAACATACTCTTCAATTTCCTCTTGCTTATGAATAATCAACTCTAATATTGAAAATAATCACTTTTAGGAATTTTATGATCCTCCACGTTTACTTTAACTTCATCTTTATTTCTAATTTTACTAAAATCGCATTCTATGTATTCTATTTTCATCTTACTTAACTTACTTAAAACCTTTAGATTCTAATACATTTTTTATAATTTTAACTTACAATTAACCCCAACCTTAGTTTTCATCCACTAGTACTTTACCATCTACAAATAACATGCAAACATAATAAAATTATGAATATGCTAATGTATCTAACATGCTCCTTTCTTTTCTAACCACCACCATAAAGGCTCTTCTAAGGACTCTATTATATGCTTTTTTCTAAATCATATATATATATATATATATATATGTAGAACTTGACTCTTTTCTTTGCACCTCTCCGTTAACCTCCTAAATTAATCTACCTTTTTGGCATAAAACTAAATTAATTTTCTAATATCTTGGCATCACATGTCAACCAATGCTCAATTATCCTCTCCTAAAATTTTATAGTATAAGTGTATAACTCATGAGTTAAATACCATAATAGACAAAATAGTTTTGATGATCACATTTTTTTCTTATAAATCGATACTATAGTGCTTTTCCTTTATTCATTCAGCATCTTACTTTCCAAGATCTTACTAAATAAATTTGTCAATCAAGGTACTTTTATATTACTTAAATATTTCCAAACCTCGATAGAAATTTCATCAAATCCCATTGCTTCTCTTGTTTTCATTTTTTTTCTTAACCTCTTTTACCTCACATATCCTAATTATATTAATAAACATGATATTTCTATCCTCGATGGAATTAGTAAAACAACCTAAATCATTTACATGATTTTCACTTAATACTTTATTAAAATAACTTCTCTATCTTTTATTAATCTAATCCTCCTTGACCAAAACTTTTTCATCTTCATCTTCGACCCATTTAACCTAAATCATATCTCTAATTTTTCTTTCTCTTAGTTTTGCAATCTTATATATATCTCTCTCCATCCTTAGTTTCTAACTAATTATATAAATCTTCATATGTCCTAAATCTAGCTTCCTATACTACCTTTTCAATTTCTTCCTTAGTCGTCTTATTATAACTTTTAGACACTTCTCTTCTCTATTCCTACATTCATGATATGGATATACTTATAGGTAAATCTTGAAAAAACAGGATATGATATGGCTAAGGATACAACAATGAATAAATGTATATTATTTATATATATGATTAAAAAATTCATAATGCCTAGTGGATTATCAAAATAACATGGTTTGCACTTTATAAGATAGCATGAATATCTACAAATGCCATGAATATCTACAAACTCCATTTATTAATCATTCAAATCAATGAGCCACTATCCAATTCCATGGTCCTAAATAATAATATCAACAAAGCAAACTCAAAGTTAACCATTCATCATTAAAAGACAACATTCATCAAAACATGAAAGGAAATAAAGCCCCTTCCCGATACCTTGAGATATCAAAGGAGTATATTAAGTTTATGCAGGAAATATATTAAGCCTTTATTAAATTTAAAAATATGATATTTGAAATAAGTATTCAACACATGTTTTAAAAGTGTTTAACAACTATCAGAATCTAATACATATCCAATATGGGCATAGCATGCAATTAAAGTATCTATGCTTCCTAGGCTTTACTCCATCACCAAATAGATGATTCATATAAAAGATAGAACTAGGACAGAGATCTAGCAAAATAGAAAAGATAAAAAATGCAACTCTACACATGTTCACAAATTTCAAATTTAAACGTGAAATGGTCCATCTATTAAGTTGAATATCAAATAAGCTTAAAATTGTGTTAGTAACATACCATATTGTCCATACACCATATTTAATGAGTAGATATGGTTACAAAAGTCATGTAAACAGCCTGACTTTCTTAACTGTTTGTTGATCGTGTGCCAGATATGAAAGACTCACAACATTATGACTTATGATGATACCATTGAACTTAATAGCCATACTCAATGAAACTTAAATACATCATCTTCACCAGAACATTTGTAGCTATCCATGCAATGGTTACATTGCACAAATATGGTGCAATGGTTAATGGAAAATGATGTATCTTTTGCAGACATATTAATTCATATTTGTCAAAACGTTCATCCGCTTTTATTCTTGTTGCATTATTAGTTCAATGAAAAAGTAACCAAGTCAATTGTTAAGTTTTCCTCACAACTCAAGGTTGCATATCCACATGTAATGTCCAACTTCTTGTTCCTATAAAGGAGAAATCCAGCTCATCCATGCTTCCCCACAAAAAATAGCAAGTAGAGGATCAGCCACATAAAAAGAGAAAAGCAAGAACAAAATCGGAGTTATCAGAAGCTGGTCACAAGTGGAGGGAAGCAGCTCTTATCAAAAAAAAACAAAAACTTTTGAGAAACAAGAGAGAGGATGAGTTACCAAGGAGAATCTGATGTGGATGTGCCAAGTGGGAAGATTTATGCTAGTAAGAACAAATGCATACCTTCAGCTGGAAGCTTTCAGAATATGCATCAATCAGCAAAAGTTTAATCATTTTTCGCACAAGGAAACCTACTGGAGATGATGAACTAAGTACAAATGGTAGTACGTAGTAGGGCTACGACAATTTGGTGAGAGGTGGTTAAAAGAGAGTTCTTTTTCTCTGGGTTCAAATTCAAGGCTGGCAATAGAAATTTGTCTGATTCTAGGAAGACTGATGGCTTCAAAGAGGGCTTCTCTTTCAGTTATTTCCAACTCTGTGTACGTCATCTCATAAGAAGAATACCTTGGTTTTTTTGTTACTACATAACACAAGTGACAACCCTTTTTCTTTGGAGTTTAATTCCTTGTTAATCACTGAGAACGTGTAGCCACTTCTATTCAAGGCATACAGCTAAATCAAGAGGATGACCATCCAATTTGAAGATGGAACAATGAGGCTATGCTCATTCTGTAAGCTAGTCATAAATTTCGGAGCCATGGAGGGTCATTATCGCCTTTTCCAAAGCACTTTAGAAGTGCTTCATCCTGGAGAAAACTAAAATCTTTTTTGGCTGACCACTCAAGATAAAATACTGACAGTGGCAAGTCCCATCAAGAGGAGTTGGAAAGAACCAAATGCTAGCCCTCTTTGTAATGCTCATATGAAGAACATAGACCATCTTATGTTCTCTTGGGTATTATTTTTTCCTTCTCAGACTTTGAATCTTCCCTCCCTTCTAAACTCTCTCTGAACCCCCTGGAGAATGTTAATTGTTAATGGGCTCGGCAAGGATTAGCTTATTGTGGTTAAAGTTGTTTGTTTGAGTTCATAAAGAGGCACACCAGAATTTCTCAAACAAGCAGCAACTTGCAAGGCAACTCCTGGATAGCGTCAATTTTCTTATTAATACTGGACTAGAGTGACCCTGAAAAAGTTTTTGTCCATCAAGCATGATCTTCCAGGTTTAGGACTTTGTACCTAACTGCTGTGCTTGGTTCATATTTTATGGCAACTTTTGGGGCTCTGACCACATGTATCTTGCATTTTTTTTCATGAAAGTGGTTGGGTATTTCACTAATGCAAAAAGAAAAAAGAAAAGTTCTGTTACATTTATGTTTTTGATTGGCCTAAAAGTCAGCAATAGCAAAATACCTACATAAGAGAAAAATATATTCAATATCTGGAAGAAAGCAATGCAATATAAATGCAATCAATGACATACATGGGTTAATAGATGTGCCTAAAGAGGATGGATCCTACTCTACAAAGTATGAAGATCCATAAAGTATATTCAAACATATGTTAGATCCCATAGACCATCTAAGTCAATCTGCAATTTTGTGAATGACAGAAAAGAATTCCGTAACAGAATTTTTTAGCTTTCCGTAAGTAACTCAGGTGATTGATTCTTGTGGGACATTTCTGCAAATCAGGCACAAAACTAACAAAACAAGGAAGAAAATACTTCAATTCCCAAACTAAAGTACATGGCACAAATAAAGAAACGCTTCACATGAAGCTTGGAAAGGGAAACCACCTAATAGATCAATTGCAGTGATGACAGCTTGCTTTGCTGTAGGATTTTGTACATGAAGAAGTCGTGAAAGCATATTGGTCCCCTGTGGTAAAATATGTACCAATATAATCAATTAAATATACTCAATACCAGAAAATGACACTGGTCTGTGAGGCATAAGTCAGCATTTTCAACAAGCAAGAGTTACATGCATAACAGCACATTGCATTATGAACCAAAACTTTGGCAGTCTGATAAACTCATTTATGAATGACAAGAACTAGAGTAGCCCTCGCTGAAGTCATGGTAAATTTCCTCATGAATTAAATCAGGATTATCAATGTTATGGTACATAGACTATGTTTTCTCTCTCCATCAGTGCCGGATATTATGTTCTCTGCATCACATAGATATAAGCATGCATATTATCTGCAACAAATGTAAGCATTAAGAAGCATAGTTTCCTTACAGGCAAGGTAAAAATTTATATCAGCGTAAGAACCTTTATCAAAATAAAGCTGTTTTACTGAATTATATTAGTGCCAAAATGCTTGCCACAAAAATTTATTTTTCTTGTTATCATCAGGATTCAAATTGGGTGAAAATAAAAGGAACCATGAAAACAGCCATCAACAAAATCTATAGGAGTCCAATTGGAGTATTAACTTGTCTAAGTGATGGAAAGCTAAAAGCACCGACGAAGAAGGTATCAGTTCTCAAAATGAGCACATCCCCTGAGAGAGAAGATTCACTCAATCAGGAATCTTAAATGAAAAGA
Source organism: Calamus simplicifolius (assembly GCA_900491605.1). Taxonomy (NCBI): domain Eukaryota; kingdom Viridiplantae; phylum Streptophyta; class Magnoliopsida; order Arecales; family Arecaceae; genus Calamus; species Calamus simplicifolius. The sequence continues at coordinate 289,496 of UESW01001387.1, read as the reverse complement.
TAGATACATACACGAGCACATCACCAGCTTTCTTCTTCTTTCCCTTACTTTCATCATTCCTTTGATGCCATTTGTCAACTAATCAAATAGACTCAATGTTGGTCTATAGGAATGAACCTTTCAATACATATATACATGACAAAGTTCGACAGCAAATCTGATGGACCCTCCTCTATTATTGTTTGAGACAGAAAACTGATAAAGGAGTAAAAAATAAAGGGGAAAAAATTAAAGGAGGAAGTAGAGCAACAAACTATAAAAAATGAAAAAGGGCCATGTACGCATGCACGTACAAAAACAAGATGACATGATTTCAGGTGTCAGCCTGTGCTGGTAGCAACTTCAGCAAGACAGTAATAAATTATTTGTAGAAGTTCTAAATATTTTTTTTAAATTTTTTGTATATTTCTGTTCAGCAGGCTGTACACACAAGTCAGTCACTAGCACTAAACCAACACTGTGGTCATGCCCCCCTACTTAGAAACCAAACATTCTGGATTTAATTTCCAGGAGGTGCATCCCAAAAAATCTGGATTTAAATAATCATAGTGTGAATAGATCTTCACCCTTCCTAAATATATGTAATGAGCATGGACCTCACCAAAAAGGGGCTAACCAGAAGGTTCTTAGTTGAGGTCCTTGACCCAACATAGGTACCAAATACCACCCCAGTGCACCCCTGGTGAGGGATGACACATCCACATGAATCCTCACTACTTCCCCATGTAAGCTCGATCATCCATACAACAGGAATGTCCAATTAAAACCAGCACAACCAGCTCGTGGTTGGCCCCAAAAGGGCCCATGTTGCAATTTCCCTTGGTAACATTGGTTGATGGTGCGGACACCAGGCTCAGGAAGAGGCTTCAACAACTTCAAATGGATTCTTTATGGATGGAAGATTAAATTAAGTTTTAGTCCTGTATTTATTTTCATTTGAGCAATTTTATTTCAATTGACTGTATTTGTTTGATTAAGTCCTGTTTAAGTTCTTTATTGCAATTGAGTCAAAAGGAGTCCAGCCCAAAAACCCGATCTGGTTCAGCACAAGAAGAATGGTGCATGGTCATGAAGTCACCAACATTGAAGCATATCATCACGCCACATCAAGGAATGTCGCCCAATGAATAGAAAGATTTTGAATCAAGTCAAAGTCTCCACAACCACCTCCTCTTATCATGGGACGCCCCACATTCTCCTCTTCGCACGTCTCCTCTTGAAACCACCTCCACAAATCAAGGGATCCATATTGGAAACTGCCTCCACAAATCATGGGACGCCCACATTGATGCCCACATTGGAAACCGCCTCCACAAATCATGGGACGCCCCACATTCTTCTCTTCGCTGGCCGAGATCTTCTTCCTCTAATGATAATATGGTGTAAGTGCTTGGTAGTCTATAAAAAGGGCTTCTGGCTTTTTGTAAGATGATGATTAATGAAGTTTTCTTGAGAAAATCCCCTGCTTGTTAGATGGGTCCCCTGTGAGAGGGTAGACGTGAGGCCTGGTGTCTATTTATATCGTCCACATTTTATCCTCCTTTCCCCACTTTGCTTCAAGTCCATTTTCAACCGATCAAGGATCCCCGGCTTCCATGGTTCCAAAGTTGCAGTTGTTCCCACCATGAATCAAGGTACGGAAGCTTACAATATGGTGGAATCCCTTGTCATCCTCAAGTTCCTTCCCTGAGTGCATCGATTTTACTTAAGTTTATTAATTGTTGGAGAACCCTCTTTAAAATCCTTTCAGATCTGCAATTATTAGATTTACTTAGCCCTAATCTGAGTGGTTTCTTAACCACAACGATCCGCTTCTTTATTACTTTGTTTAAATTCTAAATTCAAACTTTGTTTAGTCTTCTAAGTCCCCTCCATAAAATTTCTAGTTCTTAAACAATGAGTGAATGCATGTGTTATTTCACTTAATCGTTCATTTAATCTTTACTAATTCTATTAGAAATACATCCCACGTCGGTTGTCCACATCATCATGGTATCAGAGCATGGTTGGTTAGGGCAAAATTTCTAGTTTTGCTTGCTCGCTGGATTATCTGAATATTGCAGTATATGGTCTGATGTTTTAATTGTTGCAGTGTGTAGAAAATTCAAAATTTTATGATTTTTGTTTTGCTAGATTCTTTATAATTCAAAGTATTTTTCAGAATTTTCTCAGGCATTATTTCGGACTGTGAATTTTCTGCCAGCCGAAATAAGGTCTGAGAACAGGTTCTGTTCTGTTTTCTGACTTGACTGGGTTCCAGGAACTACCCAGTAAAGCAACGAATTTTAAATTTAATTTCTTTCACCTGGAGTATCATTATTGAGTTAAGAGTGTTCTGTAAATTTTTTGAATTTTCCGAATATGTTACATAACACTCCCCTGCATCACTTTGGAGTTGCAACACACAAAAATTCTGCACATGATTTTATGATTCATATTAATGTTGCATACATCTCATGATAAATCAAGTTAAGGGCTTGTGTGCCTAATTGCCCTGCATGACAACTAGGTCAGGTACACCCTAACAAATCCAAGCTCAATCAAGTGCAATCATGGACCAAAATTTTGAGACCTTGATGAAAACCCTGAATGATCAAATGGCCCGACTAAACCAGCATCTAACTGATCAATTGACCTAGACCACCCAAAGCATAACTGATCAAATGACCCATATCACTTTTAGGCTTAACCAATTAGAGGCAGGTACTCCTACAAGAGCCCATGAGGCCCAAATGGAATTAGAGCCTGAACCAGAGTTAAGTACGCCCATCAACCCTAGAAGAGCTCTACACCAAGACCTTTTTCCTGAACCCAATCCTAGAAGGCCTAATCAAGAACCTTTCTTTGAGCCAAATCCTAGAAGACTCAATTTTAATCGAGTCCATGACCCGAATCCTAGGAGAGCACTCCATGACCCAGCTTATGAGCCAAATCCTAGGAGACCCAATCAGGACCAAATGGACCAGTATGACCGAACTCTTATGAATATTAGATTAGAAGCACCCACTTTTGATGGAAGTCTAGATCCTAAGGTTATGTAGATTGGGAGGGCGAGATGGATCAGTATTTTGAGTGGTACGAAATGACTGAGGAAAGAAAGTGCAAATTTGCAAAGCTTAGGTTAGTCCGTCAGGCTCGGTTATACTAGGGAAATGTCGAGAGATTCATTAGACAGAGAGGTGATGTTCCCATAGTAACCTGGAGAGCAATGAAGCGTAGACTTAGAGAGAAGTACCTTCCCATGTCCTACTACCAAAGACTTCTAGATCAGTGGCAGAGATTGACCCAAGGAACAAAGAGTGTAGCTGAGTACATTGCAAAGTTTGATGAATTTGTGATGAGATGCAATGTCGATGAGTCCAAATCAGTTACCTTATCTAGATTCAGAGCCGGATTAAGGGTAGAGATCCAGAAATAGTTGTTTATGAGAGAAGTTCAAGATTTAGAGCTAGCCTATCAGATAGCACGCGATGCTGAGAGATTTCATAGGGGACCAGTTTATCGCAGACCAGAAATCCCTAGAACTAGTGCACCTAGTCAGCAGCCAGGACCAAGTCAGATGCGACCCAACCGGCCTAACCTGGTACACCTCTGACTCGTAGAGATGATAAGGGCAAAGCACCAGAAGTTCAGAGAAACCCAAACCGGAATGCTTGCTTCAAATGTCATCAGATAGGCCATTATGCGAGCAATTGCCCAAATAGAGCCTTGTACATGGAAGGGTTAGAGAAAATGAGTCTGAATCCAAAGCACCCTTAGATGATTGTGTCGAGGAAGTATATCAGGCTGAGATAATCTAGCAGATGAGTATGAAGGTGATGAGGATCTTGTAGACCCTGACCTTTTGGGAGTAGTTAGATGCATCCTTACCCAGACTAAGACCCAGGACGATTGGCGTAGGACTAACATCCTACAAACCTTTGTCAAGTTAGGAGATAAGGTGTGTAAGATAATCATAGATAGTGAAAGTTGTGTGAATGCCATATCTACTAGTGCTGTCAAAACTTTAGGCTTATCCACAGCTCCCCATCCAAACCCCTATAAGGTTTTTTGGATAGACTCCACATCAATTCCTATCAAAAGTAGGTGTCTAGTCCAAATCCAATTACAGTCCTATCAGGAGAAAGTGTGGTGTGATGTTCTACCAATGGAAATGAGTAGTATCATCTTAGGTCGACCCTGGTTATTTGACCATGACACAACCCTTTTTGGCCGATCTAATTCTTGCTCATTCATGCACCTTGGGAAGAAGTTTGTAATCAACCCTTCACCACCTAAGGACACGGTTAAGAGAGGATCGAGCCACCTAAAGGAAACAAAGACTAGAGTCAATCTGATAACTGCAAAGGAGATTAAGAAAGAACTCACTAAGGGTACACCTGTTTGGATCTTAACCGCTAGAGAAACACAAGAGCCTGTCCAGAAAGAGCACCCTCAGAAAGTAGTTGAATTATTAGAGGACTTTAAGGATGTATTTCCAAATGACCTACCTGACCACCTTCCACCACTTAGGGACATCCAACACGCCATTGATTTAGTCGCAGGAGCAACCTTACCAAACCTCCCACATTATAGGATGAACCCTATAGAACACCTAGAGTTGCAAAGACAAGGGATCTCCTTAGGAAAGGATTTGTTAGGGAAAGTTTGAGTCCTTGTGCAGTTCCAGCCCTGTTAACACCTAAAAAGGATGGCACGTGGAGGATGTGTATCGATAGTCGTGCCATAAATAAAATTACAGTAAAATATAGGTTTCTCATTCCCTGCTTAGACGATATGCTAGATATGATGGCCGGTGCAACTATATTTTTCAATATTGATTTGAAGAGCGGCTATCACAGGTTAGGATTAGACCAGGGGATAAGTGGAAGACTGCATTTAAGACTAAGGATGGTTTATTTGAATGGGTAGTGATGCCATTTGGGTTGTCCAATGCACCTAGCACATTTATGAGGATCATGACCCAAGTCCTACGTGCCTTCATGGGAAAATTTGTAGTAGTATACTTTGATGATATTTTGATTTACAGTAGAACTAAGGAAAGCCACTTAGACCACCTTAGGCAAGCATGTACAACCCTTAGGAAAGAGAATCTCTATGCTAATTTGAAGAAGTGTGAGTTCTTAACCCATATAGTCACTTTCCTAGGTTTCATTGTCACCCCTGATGAGTTTCAGCTGATCCTGAAAAGATAAAAGCCATAGTTGAGTGGCCTGTTCCCAAAACTGTTCATGGTATTCGTAGTTTTCATGGTCTAGCCACCTTCTATAGGAGATTCATACAAGGTTTTAGCTCCATTGTCGCCCCAATAACTGATTGTCTTAGGAAGGGTAGTTTTAATTGGACCAAATCAGTTAATAGAGCCTTCCTAGAGATAAAAGATAGAATGACACAAGCACCTATTTTGAAGTTCCAGACTTTACCAAAGTATTCGAGGTAGCTTGTGATGCATCCGGAGTTGGAATAGACGGAGTTTTAAGCAAGGAGAACTACCCTATAGCTTTCTTTAGTGAAAAATTAAATGATGCTAAGCTTAAATATTCCACCTATGATAAAGAACTCTATGCAGTAGTGCAAGCTTTAAAGTATTGGAGACACTATCTTCTACCACAAGAATTTGTCCTATTCTCTGATCACGAGGCCCTTAGATTTCTTAATTCCCATAAAAAGTTAAATCCTAGGCATGCCAAATGGGTAGAATACATCCAAGCCTACACTTTTGTCCTGAAACACCATGCCGGAGCTGAGAATAAGGTAGCCGATGCTTTGAGTCGTAAAACCTTACTTTTACATTCAGTTAGCACTGAAGTTGTTGGATTTGAGACTTAAAGATGAGTATGCAACCTGTCCAGACTTTAGTGAAATTTACCAGGCCTTGAGTCAAGGACCATCTAGTGACTATAGTGATTATACCCTTCTAGATGGTCATCTGTTTAAAGAGAACAAGCTTTGTATTCCCAAAACTTCCTTGAGAGACTTTCTAGTTTGGGAGACCCATGCGGGAGGTTTAGCTGGTCACTTTGGTAGAAATAAGACCATTTTAGCTGTTGAGGATCAATTTTTTTGGCCAGGACTTAAGAGACAAGTTGCCCAAATAGTGGCCAAGTGTTGAACTTGTGCTGTTGGCAAGCAGCAGAAGCAAAATACTGGACTCTATACACCCTTACCTGTACCCGATTGTCCCTGCAGGACCTTAGCATGGATTTCGTATTAGGCCTACCTAAGACTCAGCGGAAACATGATTCGATCTTTGTTGTGGTCGATAGGTTCTCAAAAATGGCTCACTTCATCCCTTGTTCCCAAACCGTTGATGCCTCTAGAGTCGCCAAACTTTTTCTCGATGAAGTGGTAAAGCTACATGGTCTGCCTAAAACCTTAGTGTCTGATAGGGATGTCAAATTCACCGGCTACTTTTGGAAAACCCTATGGCATTTGTTAGGTACCAAATTGAAATTCTCCACTACCTACCACCCCCAGACTGATGGCCAAACTGAAGTCATAAATAGGAGTCTAGGCAACCTACTGAGGTGTCTTATAGGAGAACATTCGAAACTGGGATTTATTATTACCTCGTGCTGAGTTTGCATACAACAGTTCAGTCAATAGGTATGCTGGGAAAAGCCCCTTTGAGATTGTCCATGGTTATAAACCTAGAAGACCTATTGACCTCATTCCATTACCATCACATGCACGAGTATCTGAGTCCGCCGAGTCATATGCACAGCATATTAAGGAGTTGCATAAAGAAATTAGTAAAAAGATTCAAATGAGCAATGAAGTATATAGACATATGGCTAACTCACATAAAAGAATGAAGGAATTTAATGGAGGGGACTCTGTAATGATTAAACTTAGACCTGAAAGGTTTCCACCGGGAACTATGAAGAAACTACACGTCCGGAGAGCTGGACCTTTTAAAGTAATAAAGAAAGTAGGACCTAATGCATATGTTTTAGAGTTACCACCAGATTATGGCATTAGTTCCACATTTAATATTTCAGATCTGAAAGAATACAAAAAACCGGCATTAATTCCTAATAGCCTTTTAGGCCTTATCCTGCCTTTGAGAGTGAAACCCTACCTGAGTGTCCACCAGCAATTCCACCAGACCGGAGAGACAGAGTTGAACGTATTTTGAATGACCAGGCGATTAACACCAGAAATAAAGGCTATCAACGTTACCTGGTTCATTAGCAAGGCCGACCTGAATCCGAGGACTCCTGGACCACCGAGAGGATCTTCAATAAATTGCACCAGACTTACTAGAGAAATATCATGGACAGATTGATCCTTACTCAACATGATCGAGTTCCTCCCACCCAGAGAGAATTGGTGCGGACACCAGACTCAGGAAGAGGCTTCAACAACTTCAGCTGGATTCTTTATGGATGGAAGATTAAATTAAGTTTTAGTCATGTATTTATTTTCCATTTGAGCAATTTTATTTCAATTGACTGTATTTGTTTGATTGAGTCATGTTTAAGTTCTTTATTGCAATTGAGTCAAAAGGAGTCCAGCCCAAAAACCCGATCTGGTTCAGCACAAGAAGAATGGAGCATGGTCATGAAGTCACCAACATTGAAGTCATATCATCACGCCACATCAATAAGGAATGTCGCCCAATGAATAGAAAGATTTTGAATAAAGTCAAAGTCTCCACAACCACCTCCTCTTACCATGGGACACCCCACATTCTCCTCTTCGCACGTCTTCTCTTGGAAACCACCTCCACAAATCAAGGGACATCCATATTGGAAACTGCCTCCACAAATCATGGGACGCCCATATTGACGCCCACATTGAAAACCGCCTCCACAAATCATGGGACGCCCCACATTCTTCTCTTCGCTGGCCGAGATCTTCTTCCTTAATGATAATATGGTGTAAGTGCTTGGTAGTCTATAAAAAGGGCTATTGGCTTTTTGTAAGATGATGATTAATGAAGTTTTCTTGAGAAAATCCCCTGCTTGTTAGATGGGTCCCCTGTGAGAGGGTAGACGTGAGGCCTGGTGTCTATTTATATCGTCCACATTTTATCCTTCTTTCCCCACTTTGCTTCAAGCCCATTTTCAAACGATCAAGGATCCCCGGCTTCCATGATTCCAAAGTTGCAGGTTATTCCCACCATGAATCAAGGTACGAAAGCTTACAATATGATGGAATCCCTTGTCATCCTCAAGTTCCTTCCCTGAGTGCATCGATTTTACTTAAGTTTATTAATTGCTGGGAAAACCCTCTTTAAAATCCTTTCAGATCTGTAATTATTAGATTTACTTAGCCCTAATCTGAGTTGTTTCTTAACCACAACGATCAGCTTCTTTATTACTTTATTTAAATTCTAAATTTAAACTTTGTTTAGTCTTCTAAGTCCCCTCCATAAAATTTCTAGTTCTTAAATAATGAGTGAATGCATGTGTTATTTCACTTAATCGTTCATTTAATCTTTACTAATTCTATTAGAAATACATCCCACGTCGGTTGTCCCACATCATTGTAGGCTGGTCAACTCTGATATTATTTGCAATGCTTCTAGAACTCACCCAGATAGGCCAAGCCAAAAGGTTAATAATTAGGGTCCTTGACCTTGTTTAAGTACACAAAAACACCAGATGTGCACTTGCCAGCACAAACCTTCACAAAACCCTATTTAAGCCCTAGCATTCTAGCTAGGTGGCTTCTAAATCAACTAAGAAATAGTTTTAGCAGACAAACTAAACTAAACAGTGACCAAAATATATTTAATTTCTTCAACAAAATTACTGTAGATCAAGGGTTAAGGTATTGGGTGCCGGAAATCTAGCATTAGCACAATAAATGCCACATTGTGCAAATGCTTGGAATTCTTACACAGTGGCGCAGCAGCCCCCAGTGCAAGGCAGCCAACCGTGCCAGTACTACATGCCATAGAGGCAATGGCACAATGTATCCCATACCTTATCTTCTGCACCAATTGAAAATTAATCCACATAATAATTTCACAAATGATAAAAGAAAGTGCAAGGTATGAAAGTACCATATTCAAAAGAAACATGCAATTTTACTTGAAGAAGAACCATACCACAAGTGCATCAATTCTGGCTTCTATCACTGTAATTGGGGCATATGTTGCAGCATATCCATACATTAAAGCTAGTGCAGCATATGTATCATCAGCATCTTCTACTTTAGTTCTGCTTGAGAAGAAGGATAGAAATCTACAGCAAATGAATAGAAAAACTGATCATATCAGTCACAACAAACAATCTCCAATAGTAAACAACTTAATGAAGACAATCAACAACAGATATTCCAAGACACAGCTCCTTCTGTCACATCACAGATGCCAAACCAAGAGTGAAACAAAATAATATTTTAACATTTAATTACTATTATTATTAGAAATTCCATGATACCATTACAATTTTAGATATCCTTTTCATTTACTCAATTTTAGATATCTTGGGTTTCTAATTGCTTGATACAAAAGGGAGTGAAATTATACATTGTGAACTAGAGTCAACACCAGATGCATAAGATTGTACAGACTATTTCCACTAATAAAGTATGTTGTCTAAATTCTTTCTACTGCTTTCTTGATTGCGTTGTTTTAAGAATTCCACATATTCAGTCTAGAATTCTTCTTCATTTAGGCACTCTAAGAACTCACGCCAACCTGATTCCTTGATAGTTCGCTTATCACATTGTTGATATTTGATTACCCACTCTTAATACATCATCGTTATGTTATTTCTGGCAAGCTTATTAGCTTCTTAAGTAAATTTCTGTAACAACTGAAAACCCCAGCAGGTCTCCAAGTGATTGAAATTATTACAAGAAGAATTTTATTCATTCAGAAATGAACAGAAAGGGCAATAATATATATTTTTTATCCATTTGGAAGAAAATAGTAGATGCAACGAGATATTTCCCATTTGGAAGCTAATGGGAAGTGCAACAAGATATTTATTGTCATCCATTAAAAAATGAAATGGGCAACAAAACAAGATGCTTTCTCACCATTCATGTGAAAATGACAGGGAAGCGTATCAAGGTACTTTTCATTAACTGAAAATGAACAGGCAGTGAGATAGGGTATTCAGTACACCCCGTTATTTATTTGTAAAGGAGTGGGAAGAACAGCAAGACATCTTCCATGGCATAAATCAAAGCACACAAAAAATGATGATGAGTGAAAATGGCAACCGCTGCTTTCAAGAATTCATGGATGATTGGAGGAAAGAATGTAACTATAGGGACACTGGATTTAAGTCCAAAAGGTTAACGTAGAGAGTAGTGTGACATATTCAAGGATATGGAATGACTGATATGTATTTTTAAAAAAAATCTGAATAATTAAGTAGACTGTCAAACAACTGAGTGTGATCACTATTACCAATAGATGGTGTGCAATCTGATACCGAACCCCCACAATGCAAGTGAGTAACTTCTCAGAGACTTCTGAGAAGAAGGGATCAAGTGGTTCTTGAACTTAACTGAGGAACCACCATTCAAACCAAACATAGAAACCAGAAATTGGGCAGAAAAATTAACCCCAAAAAATTCTTGGAAACAATCAAGAATTGTCACTGTCAAAAATGTTTCACATGAAGATGCTGTCAAGTGACTCCAAAAGTTTGCAAACAAGTTGGAAAAGGGATGATCATATAACAACCAGAAAGTCATTGAGAAGTTGTCAATAAAGTCAAAAAGAGATCTGGCTACATACATATGACATCAACTGACCAGAAACTCGTTGAGAAGTTGTCATCATCCTTCAAATTGAAACAAAGAAAAACATCAAAGCAAGGCCAACAATCTCTGGTAACATGTTGGCATAGTGAATATTAGTTCACTATTGGTATGGTATGGTATACACAGTATGAGGCAGTATGTATGTCAAAGAATATAAGACAACTGCAATATTACACATTTGCAGAATATGGTCCGAGTCTACATAAAAGAAAGGGAAAAAAAAAACTCATGCATTTTTTTTTATAGCATACAATTACATATCCAACTTCCCTACATTTTAAGAAAAGTGATATGGATTTGAAACCAACATAGTACTAAGAAATGAAGCCTCAAATCATAGATTTTGATCCGTGTTCATATCCCTCAATGATAAAATCATAATTAAGTCACACCAATAGGCCAGTGCTATTAACTCTAAAGCTAAAGGCCCAACCAATAGAGGTAAACGGTCAGATCGCTTTGTAGTCTGAGGGTAAGCAGAGTCAAATGGTTTAGATAGCAAACCATGAATGGAGACTCAGAAAAATCCACACGGACAACATAATCAGATAGACCAACTTAAAACCAGATAGCTACTTAACACTTCATTATGAAATAGACTCTATCAAATTCTTGATAACAATAAAAGAGGAGATATTTAGAGCAGGAAGAAATTTCTATCAAATACAGCATGCTGATACCTCTGAAGCCTACTTTGCCCAACATTATCTAATATATTCTTCAACTTTTCCAGAACAGTATCCAGATGCGAAGCTGCAACCTGCCAGTGGCAAACAAAAAGAAATATAAAAAAGAAAGAGAGAATTGTGAACACCATCCAACTTTCTATACCAACATACCAACCCCATGCCTTTAGCAAGACCAAGCCTATTTGCAGGGACTGAAATATCTGCATGTTTATACATCCATTCTATTTTTTCAAGAACATAAATTCTATCATCAACTTTTTGAAGAAGCATGCCCAGGCATCTGCAAGACAGAAGACCAACAACATTGTAACCGACAACAAACTAAGAGCAAAGGTGCATCTATAGAGCTTTCGTGTACCAAATCCTCAGATAAAGTAGATTTGGACTCTCAGACAGAAAATCAATAAAAAACAATTCTATTCTTCCCCAAAGTATGACCAAGACCAATCTGATTGGCAAAATCTTCCTAAACCATGATACGATCAGACATTTCTTTGGCAAAATTTTGAACTGCCAACATCTAGAGCCAGCTTACAAAACCAGATTATTTTACAATAAAGAAGCCAAACAAGAAATTTAAAAAGCCAGCAATTTATTAAATGTGCATATTTAGCAAGTTTTAATAACAAGAGTATATGAAATTCATGGAATAAATAATTAAATATAACATGACAGTAGGCTACTCAAAGTCCAAACTTAAGAACAAAGCAATTTGGAGTTGGGACAACAACTAACCCATTTAAAGCATTAAAAAAAATAACCATGCCCAGGTGATATTGTTCCTTAATTAAACTTGCATGCAAAAAGAATTGAATATAACATGATGAGCACATTGGGTTATCAGTGAAAATCAGAAGAAAAGTTTAATAGATAATGGAAAAAAGAAAAATATTTCTTTTAGTTGTGATTGGTCCTCAATACTCTTGGCTACTGGCAACTTGACCAACAATCCAAAAACTGGCCCCAAGGGAACAAGTGAGTTTAAATTCAGATAAAATTAGAGATATTCATCAATAAACTTGATGCAGCATGAAGAGTGAAAAATGATTCAATTGCAGAGAATTAAGATTGGTGATCAAACACAAATTGAAATCAAACCGAATTAAAGAATTCTTTAATTAATAAAGTTCTCACCAAAAATTGTTTTATTAATATATCAAAAGCATAGAGTGTAGCCGACTCCATGTAGTTGGGAAAAGGCTTAGATGAGTTGAGTTGAGTTGAGTTTAATATATCAAAAGCCAGTCTTCTACAACATAATAAAAGCATAAATAGATTACGACTCACAACACTAATTTGAGTAGAAAACCATATATAAAATCATAGTAAAAATAGGGCTCGGTTACAAAGATGTATGTTAGAATTCTTCAAGTACAAATATTAAACCTAACAAAAATTCCATACTATTTGTACTGAAAGTTTTGTAAGAAAATCAAAAGTCTTCACCCGTGAATCTGCTGGCTCCTATGAAGCTTGGCAATGTCCAGCTGGTCATAGTACTTGCTGGTGGCCTCTGTGTTGCATCAAAATTACACAGTACAATTCTAACAGATCCATCCTGTTCACTATTATCTACTAACTAAACATGTAACATATTTAAACTCTAATATAAATCCATCCAATAATCTAAAGACAAGAAGCAACATCACCAAAAGAAATTAGGTAAAGGCTTCTGAAGTAAAGACTAGCAGATAAGCGGACTACCTGACAATGATCATTTTTAGTAGCATGTTTAGTTCATACTCAGAGGATTGTATTGATTAAATTGCACAATCATTTGCATCTCACTGATATCATAATGAAAAACACAAAGAAGTGTTCGTGCTCTCAGCTCATGAAAGCTGATGGTAAAAAGGGACAGTGGTACAAGAAAGGGAAAGCAGAAGACAGAACAGAATGAGACATGAAGGTCATGAAAGAGATCAAATTCACAGAAATAAGACACACCAGAGCAAAGGAAATTGCAATTGTTCCTTTGTAATTGCAGCAACAAGACAGGACCATGCCAGTGCAAGAAGTACATAAAAATGAGTGCACAAAAAACTGTCAAAACTTTTAAGTTGCCCTTCAAGCAGGCCAAAAAAGAAACGTCCAAGTATAGCATAAGATACCAAACTGTGTAAAAATCAATTACGTTGAGCAGCACACAGCAGAAAACAACAGCAAGGTAGCAATATCTGACTGCCAAACACTACAAAACAGCAGTAAAAAAGATATCCTGCCATCCTGTGGCTAGGGTATTAATGGAGCGCAGCAGCCTCTCAAGGTTTTTAAAAGGCATTTTAAAGCTAATTCTCATGCCTAAGCACTAATTTGGCACTCAACCAATGATGGGGATCTTAATTGGGAGCTATCAATTGTTATTGAGTCCTTATTTTATGTTTATTTAAGTTAATAGTGCTGAGTTAGTTTTACTAAGTTAAAGAGGTATTTTGATAATTTCCAAATTTGCTGTAGACTTAGCCATCCAAGAGTTTTTTTCGAATTAGTTGTTTTATGAGTCTTCTAATGTTACTTTATTAGAGTCGAGGGTTTATTAGTTTCCTAGTCAAAGTTGTAGTCAAATTAATAATTCCTTTGGAAGCCCTATTTCTATTTGGTTTAGGAATGTTCTCTGTATATCCATATATAGATATATGGATGTAAACTCTCTCCATAAAAACAAATAACTTTTGAAAGAATTTTCCAATAGTTTGCCTTCAGATTGTGCGATGCAATCAACCCTTAGGTGTTATGCCAAGAAACTCTTAAGTGTGATGCCTAGAACCTTTCTTTCTTATTTTTCTTGTTCAATCCAAGTTCTTAAAGTTTATAATTAGTTGCATAACATTACCCATTACAGAGCTTAGCTGTCCACATACTTTTCCACCCTTTTGCTTCTCATTAATCCTAATATTTCAGCCTCCCAAAGCAAGTACTCTTAACTGTCCTATGTTAGCTATACATGCCTTAGACCATAGTTTCTAATCCCGACAGAATGTCTTGTAGGACAATGGGATACGTTGCCGTCCGAAGTGTTAGGACAAGGCGGAATAGTGGCACATCCTATTCCATGAAAAAACTGAAATGGCCCCATCTCAATGGATTTAAAACCTTGCCTTAGACCACAATTTCTTCAGTACATGCAAAGAGTGAGAAATATAAACTACTGCTTCATAAACACAGCATCTCAAAATTCTAAGCATACATTATTCAATTATCTTTAACACCATTCTCAGACTCATCTCACTTCATATACAAAGAGAGCTTGCAAATGTGTTTTATTTGAAATGGTACCAGTCATTGTGAATAGATCAGCAAGTTACTAAATAGGCTACATATAGTGAGAAAGTTAACTTGTTTGTGTTGGAAGAAGAGAGCACAATCAATGTTGATATGCTTGATCCACTTGTGAAATTCACATTGTCAACCATCTGGAAATTTTCCATTTATATCATTTCACAGGTGGTGGAATAGAGAGAAGGCAACAAAGGACTCGGCTGTTGTCTTTTCTATTACACGATTTTGGTCATGATATTAGCAAAGAGACTCGATGTAGTGGGGCCTCCAAATCTATGTAAAGAAACTGAAAATATAATGTTAGCTTCAAGGTTTGCCAAGGGTTCTCAAGCTGCTTTAAAGGGTGAAAAGAGGATGGTTCCATGGTAAGCTAGATGCGAAGCGGTATCCTGATGTCACAAGTTATAAAGTAGAACCTTAGAGGCAGATGAAAATATTGAGAAAAGATCATAATATAATAGACTAAAATCTTTTAACCAATTTGGTGCTTTGAGCATTGGAAGGGGCAGAGCAGAATCCACTCACAATTGAAATCACAACAGTGACATGTGTTGGTTATAATTTGCTAAGTTGCCCTAAGTTCAGGAATCTTGTAGGTTGCATGAAACATAATTTCCTGAACCAAGTTGCATATCTATCAATTGGAAAAAATTGTGCCTAGTGTTTTTGTGAGCTTAATGTCTAATTTTTTGTCACATATGTTGGTTATTGCTTGTGACATTCCCAACCATAAAGATGCTAGGAAGTTGCATAAAAGACAACAATCTAGATAGAGTTTCTGGCAACAAGCTACATAACTATAGCTTGGAAACTGCTGTATCCAGTGTTTTCAGAAGTTTCCTGCAACCATGAGGGTCAAATGCGTTCTATGGCATTGATGATAGAGGCAAGATATTAATGTTGGGTCACAAAAGAAGGCCAGTAGAAATAGTGGATGATTATTAAGCAACGGTACTTATGATGGTTAGCTTGAATTCCTGTCCTTTGTTGGGTTACAAAAGGCGGCCAGTAGAAAATAATAGATCATTATTAAGCAACGGTGCATATAAGATCAGGCTTTGGAATACTAGCTCTCGTTTGCACTAGCAAGGCAGGTCTTCAGCTTTAACCATAACCCTTGGTCTCGGAGGAAGAACACACAAGTTATATGCTTGTATAAGGTCATCATAGTATATTTTTTCTTATATGTGATAGCAATATCACCCATTAGTGTAGTATAATATTACAGCAGACACTCCAACATTTATTCATCAAATCAAATGATTATACCATATTCAGGTGAACCATGACTTTCTGTTAGCTCTTTATTTTATTTCTCTTTGCTAAAACCTTGGAACAAGGAAGCTTGGCATCTGTTCCCTCAATAAGCTTCCAATTGTAGTTCCCTTAGTACTTGGAGCATATTAATTCATAACAGCATACTGAGTAAGACAGATCTAAAGGGATCCAAATATTGCATTAGGATATGAAAAATAATAATATTAATAACAGAACACTGTAAAAACTGTACATATTTGGAAAGCAACTCAAACGTTAAATACACAAATTAAAAAATACAAAAGTAACTTGGAAATAATTAAAATACTTTGGAAAAGTAAATCAAACAAAAAAAAATAAAGGCAATAACTTTGAGAGTGGAAAAAAAAAGTAAGTGTTAAATTAGTTGTCCCATGAAGCGTTTACTTCTAAAGAAAAGCATGCTAATAGTATTAGTCGCTGCACATTACTCAGCATCCATTAGTTCTGCAACATAGAATCATATCTTACAGAGTACAGAACATAGAACAGGAAATTGGCATACAATGATAATCATGATACCTGTGAAGAAGCGCAGAATGCCCGTCATCCGCAACATATAGAGCATACTGTCTTGCAAAAGCTTCACCCAGGGAAATGACCCATTCAGTGTCTCGAACAACATCCAGAGATTCTGCTAAAAACTGCATTCCAGAAAACCATGATCTTTATAGTTATGATCCTATTATATTTTTCATTTTAGATATTATTTATAGGACAAGAAGGAAAAGGGGTAATCGGTGAAAAGCCCAAAAATATACAGAAATTTGGTTGGTTACTACCATGTATAGTAACCACAGGTAGAATAGAAGTAGCATTTAGTACCAAGTCCTCGTTACTAGTATTTTGATCCTATATATAAAAACTTTCATAACATATATAACATTGTGACCAGGAAAAAAAAAGAGAAGATCAATAGCAACCACCAGATCTGGGGGATTCAAAACTTCAGTGGACAGACTTACATTAATTATCATGTCATCCCATTTCTCTTGGTAAGACAAATCCTGCTTTAAGTCTTCAGGATCACTAATATATGCTTTCATTTTAGGCACCTAGTACTTGCCAAAAGAAAGATGATATAAGATGCTTGTATGACAAAAATACTTGAAATATTGCAAGGAACATTAATAATCAATATAGTAAAAAAGTAATATAAATAACAAATCAATCTTTTCCATAGATTTATGCCATCTGCTTCAACCATCAAATGCAATAAAAAAATTTCAAGTTAAAATGAGCAAACATACTACTAGAACATTATTTGATTTTCAATAACTTCATAATGCCACATGTTAAGAGTATTTCCTTTTGCCAGAGAAAAAAAGACCATAAGGTTTGACAGGCTCACCAAAATGCCACCGGAAAGCCAAGAACAAGTAAGACCAAAATGATTGGATGTCCAATTTAAATGAAATCCCTAATCACAAATAACACTACAAACGTCGCATTCAAATTTTATGTTTCTTTGTCATTCATTTCTTCTCTTTTGACTGGTCTTTTTTTTTATTTAAAAAGGGAGATAATGCAAGGGTGTTCCACTAAATAGATACTTATAAAAATTCCTCCTTCAACTCACTACAAGAGAGCACATTTACAACTTGACAAGATTTTCCAATACTTCATCATAAATTCCAGGCAATAGTTACTCATGATCAACTAAACCAAGAAAAATTGAAAGACCTTAAAGGTAATTTGCAATAAGTATTTCAACTAAAAACAATTGACCAGGTGTAGGCATTCCTTTCGTCCTATGCTTAACCCACAACAAAGTGAAATATTCCATTCATAAGTACCCCCTCCATATGAAAGCCCCCTCAAATCTTTGTTGTATATTTCCATGCCAATTCAATATGTTCTCCACAAGGGTTTACAACTTAAATAGGGGCAGCCTATTCCATTTTGGTACCAGGTCAACATGGTACTAGAACAATCACTCTGTCGGTCTTAAACAGCCACCAAAAACAAAAAGCGAAAATAATTAATTAATTAATTAAAAATTTAAAACAGTAAATAATAAAAAATAATTAACCTCTATAATTGAATTCTACAAGCATAAGGCCATTCAGCACCAAATGAGAAAATTATAAAGTATATGACTGTGGAGAGGTGGATTTATAAGCTATAAAATGTGTGCCTTTATTAATGTGACTTTCAAGAGCTTATTGAAGAAATGCCAAATATTGCAATGCCTAGACAACCGATATCATGTGAGGTCCACAGGTTTGATGAAGTCGAAAAGTCGTGTAATGTCTCAGCCAGATTAGGAGGGTAAACCATTTACTTCTGAATGTTCTTGCTTTTTAGATTACCAACAAAAGCCCAATGAATTCCCCTGGTAAAAATCACTTTAAAAAAGAAGTAACACATCTCAATAAATGTACAAAGTACAAACAACTCCATTATTTCGAAGTAATGAAGAAATGGTGAGCATATTGCTACATACAAGTTATTTTGTGCTACCAGCAGCATGAAAAAGATACTTAAGGCTGCATTTGGACGTCGAACACTCAACCAGGGGCAAATAGATTTTAACAATTGGTGTGCTGTCCACTCCCTAATCAGATAACCAAAATTAGAATTATTGTATGTTTGGTTGACATTCCAAGAGCTGTGAGATAAAAGTGAAAAATTAAGGGGGAGGAGAGATCTCCAGTGGTTAACTTCATTTCACCCTCCCCCATGAAATAAAGTTAACCAGGTTAGGCTGGTTTTCAGGGTAGCGGCCAATTAACTTTGAAATGCCACTTTGGGATCTTGTTTGGCAGGTTAAACTGCTCACTCTCCCCCAACAATCGCATAACCAGCATCCAAACAGGACCTGAAGGTTAAAAACTATCATCCACTAAATTGTTTATTTGCAACATCATAAAGGTCATTCTAATGCATATGACAAATATGTTAATCTAAGAACTTCAGATGGACATTAAGACAAGCCATGCAGTTGAACAACAAACCAATTTTATCACTTCGTGCTATGTAAATATTTAAAAAATAACTTATAATTGTTATACCTCATCTTGCCAAAACAAACTGAGGTTTTTGGGGAACAACGGGCCCAAGTAGCATAAGACCTGCAAGAAATTGAAAGTTAGAAGGAAAGCTTGCTGACAATGAATATAATTCAATTCCAAAGCTGTGCTTCTGATGTTCATCTACAATGCTCAAAATGTTTTAAAGTTCTGTCATCACTTCAATTCCATTGAACTGAAAATGATGCAAAGATAAGTCTACATCCAATACACCCACAATGGCACATACAATATCAAGTATATCACCTCAAGAGCATTTTTGCACAACTACATATGAAATAGCATGATTGACAAAGTGATATGTATTAGCAACAAAACCTTGTCTGACTGCTTTACCCAAAAGTGGAATTTCAACCAAGAGGTTTGATCACTACAGTGATCTTTAAAGGTCAATAGCTCAGCAGAAAATTCAACTCTTAAAGAAGACGCATTGATTCTTAAACATACATAACATATCATAAAATATCAGGAAAACAAGATGCAAGATAATTTCCTCATTTTTTCATGCTCAATCACATTCTTGATCGCAAGGTTTTAAGTCCTGACAGGATGAGAGGCATCGCAGCCATCCCATCCCGTTCCTGAGAAAACGAAAGCAAGACAAGGTTGGGACCAAAAACCCAACCTTACAGGTAAAGAAAACGAAAGAGAAAAGAAAGAAAGGAAGGAAGGAAGAGGGAAGATAAAGAAAAGGACATAGGAAAAAAAGAAAGAGAGAAACGAAAAAAAGAAAAATTGATGGAAAGATAAGGCTTAGATGAGTTGAGTTGAGTTGATGGGAAGATAAGGATACCAGAATGCTACTAGGATAGCCATCGGGATGGAATGGGGCAATAGAGTGTCCTGTTTCATAGAGAAATTGAGACACTGCTGTCCTAAAAGATTTAAAACCTTGCTTGATGGTCAACTAAAAGATAATTTTCACATATTTATATGCAATCACTACAAAAGGACATTCTTGATAGTTAAATGGCAATCCATCTTGTCAATTATCATGAGAAGTAGATGCATTGACCACATGTAATAAAGGACAGAGAAGAGACCGTCAAAATTTGAGTAGCCAACTGCTCCCTGGCCAGTGGATCGTGCAAAAGAACAACAAAACGAGCAAAAAGATCCTGTAGTAACAAGCAAGCAACATATAAATTAATAACTAAATTACTTTAGAAACAGAAAATAATAAGCATCTATGTTCACCATGGAGCTCTACCTCAGGTTTAGGAATATCACTGGAAGCATTAAATTCACTAAATGTAAAACTGTTATGAGATGATCTATGCCTACACAACTCAGTTATGCACTTGCAAACCTGCAGAAATAGAGATGAACACAAGAAATTGTCAAGAATAGGAAAGCATCATAAAAAAGAAAAACTAAAAAGAACCCTGAATCTTAAGAAGGTTTATAAAGTCTGTTAAACTAAACGAATAGCATATTATTGACTCTGGGAAATCAGATTTTTGTTTAACCAATAACACACACCTAAAGAAGTACAGAGCTACTAGAACATCAGAATTTTCTAAAATTGCTAAAAAATAGAATAAAAAGAAAGGAGTTTAATTTCCTACTGTTGCAACTGCACCAGTATACTTCTTGGGAATTATCATCTTTAAGATGAATGGCCAGAGGATAAACTGCAAAAGATTAAGAGATAAGCAACCAGGTAGTCATGGACAATCAACAGTAAATAACTTGTGTCAATCCTTACTGAGAAGAGGACCATGACACCATCATTATTGTACAATTAAAAGTAGAAAAGAAACAAGGCATCTAACATTAAGCTTAAGTAGTTATCAGTTTTGTACTATACCTCCATTTCAGGAATGGTAATAGCCAATAAAAGGAGACCCTTTTCACAGATTGCTCTTAATTTTGCAGGACTAATAGGGCTCATCATCACCTGATCAGAACATCAATCCATTACCGCTCAGTTACCTGTAAATAACTAGGATAAATAACTATATAGTAAAGTCAGTGTGAAACCTCCAGTTTCTTATATTGAAAAGGTTGAAAGGGACCACTTCTATGAGTGACTTCCTTGGAAGCCTCGAAATCTCTTACTTCATCCTCCATTATAGCACAATGGCGTACAAGATATTCAATAAACAATTCCACAGAAGGACCGCTTAGATAACAGTGTGAAGCCATAACAACAATTAACTGTCACAGAGAAACCAGATCAAGGAAGCAATAAAACTAAATAGAAATTTCTAACATTCAAAAAAAAATGAAATGATCCAGATTACAAACATTAATAAAAATGAAGAACTGTAACACCAAAAAAGACCATTCAAAAAAAAAACAATCTTTTAAGAATTTATATTTTAAAAAAGATGAACTCATAAGAGGGAGCATGAACAGCATACCTCTGAAAGTGCCTCTCGAACCCCCCAGCTCTGCTCGACTAGAAGGGATTTCACAACTTCAACAAGTAAAGTCCTTTTAGTATGCCAAGTTTCCAACAACCTCCAAAAATTAAATATTGACAATCAAGATGTGTTAGCAGGTCAAGCATGGACAAATTCAAACAGACTAAACTACATAATGGAAGATAATACCTGGGTAAGAGATGCTTTATGACACAAAGGGCTCCAATCATTGATGGCTCATCTTTTGACTGACATATCTGGGCACAAAGCATCAACAAAATCAACTAAATAATAACAAGATAATTTCTTCAAATATCAGGAGCAAAAGAAATTCTTTAGAAGTGAACATAGTGAAAAGGGAGCTCTGCCTGGTACTAAAGGTTTTGGTTTTAAAGGAATAGTTTATTCAATTATACTGACAAGTAAAACAAAATAGAATAACGTAAAAATTTACTCACATTTAGAAGGAAGACACAAAGGTCATCAGAGTATACTGAACCAATTACCAGAAAGCAGTGTTGGATTTCATTGTAAGTCTGCCAACACAAACATATAGATTTATATTGTGTATCTCAGCCAAGAAAATGAAAAAATGAAACAACCATTTGCTGCTAAAATCAGCATGATAAGAAGTTGAACAGAAAATAAAGAAACAAATTACAAGAATCATTAATAGTTATTCAGGTTGTCAATTTCATGGTTTCAAATCCCAATGGAACATCTGGTGGGACACGTCTAGTGAGACACTGGGACGTATTATTGTTCTAAGTGTCGGAACAGAACCATCTTGCCCTCATCTCAACATCCCAATTGGCACATCATAGGACATCCCTCTTTCTAAGTGTAGGGATGGAGTGGGACAGTGGTATGTCGCGTGCTAGGGAAAAGCTAGGACAGTGGAAAAACCAGGACAATCCAATCCTATGAGATTTAAAACTTTAGTCAATTCATCTCCCATTCACAATTATGCATGCACAAAAAATAAGTAAACTAGAAACAGATAATACCAACTATCATGTAATATGTAAGCTATCATTTTAACCTTAAATATATAACTTAGATACCCCATTCTAACCTAAAACCCAGAAAACGCACTCAGTGAAAAGACAAAAATTGGGATAATATCACAGCAATGAGGCGCTGATAATGGCATCTAAAGAGTAGTTCTGGTTTTATAAGAGCATGGCATCCATAGGCAATCTACTTGTCAAGAAGATTTACGGCAGACTAGGCAGCAGCTCCTAAATGGGTATTATTTATGAGAGTAAAGAAGGATTTGCAAAAAAAAAAGGTTAAAATAACTTAAATGTAGACACCAGGTGCTCTACAAACCCATTCATATGAGGACCTATAGTGAAAGATCTATTTTTAATAGCAGCAGCAGCAGCAACAACAAAGCCTTAATTCTAAACTAGTTGGGGTCAGTTGCATGGATCCTTTTTCTCCATTCAATTCGGTTTTGAGTCATATTTTTTTTTGTAAGATGCCAAATTTTAAGTCTTTTGTTATCACTTTCTCCAATGTAATTTTCCATCTACCTTTACCTCTTGTTCTTTCCACAAGTATCGTATCGCTCCTTCACATAAGTGCATTTCTAGATATATGCTGCATATCTAAAAGCCTCACTGACAAATAGGAAAAGTAAGATCAACATAAGCCCAAGCAACAAATACTTCTTCCAGAATGAAGTCTAGAAGAAAACTTGTGTACTTGTATCTAACAAGGAAATATTGCAGAACGAAATGTTTGACCCTCAACTCAGACAGTAGATGCATTGTTAAATCAGCACAAAATTTCTTGATGATCAATATATTGAGCTAAAAGCTTCAGACTACCAACTGGAAACGGTGATGGATGCCCCCAAGACTACAGATCATTTGGAACATAAGTAGAAACTAAATTCCATCTGTGGATTTTCTTAACCGCTTTCATTTGTCACAGACTAACTGATGTCCTTGTTGAGGTTTGGAATCAGAAAGTACAGTTCATATACTGTGGCTCAAGTCCAATAAAGTAAGAGCAACATTGGGATGAAGTGGATTGAGTTATTTTAGATAGATCAACAAATTATCTATAAGAGTACAGGTTTGACAAAATCAAGCTTCCCATTTTTGTGAATCCAATAAAGGCGACCAAGTGGGTCAAGCGGCTGCAATGTGATGGTGTATGCTGGATAAGAAATGGTTGCCAATACAGTGTTTAACAAAGTTAGAGTGTATTATTTAGAGGTGACAATGGCAGGTGGTTGAGATGGGTTCAGGTTAGCTTGGGTTCAGTTTGGGTTGCAAAAAGACCTTCAACCCATAACCTAGCCATTTATATCTGGATTGTAATGATTAATCCATAACCAACCAATTTATTTTATATTAAACCATACTCAACCCACCAGCCCAATTAGGTCCATGCTTGCCAATTACATACCTTTGTAAATAAAAATAAAATACAGCAAAATAAGGGGTTCAAGGTTGGCATCCAAATAACATGAGAAAGCAAGGAGAGAAAACATTATAAATATTAAACTAGTTTTTCTCATTTTTTACCATATTTTCTTCTATTAAGCATTAGTTATGTAATTTTTTTAATCATTTGAACCAATCCCTGACTGGTGAAAGCCCATCTCATAATAATGACTGCTGCAGGGGTTCAGGGATGGGTTTAGAGGTTTGTTTAACCCATGGTGATCCATCGGGTCAAAAGGACCAAATCCATACCTAACAGGTTGATCTCAAATAACCAATACCCAACCAAATTATAAAAGAAATCACCACCTAAACCCAATAGTTTTGCATGGGTTTGGAACTTTGGATCAATTGGCTGGTGGGTTCAGTTCAAAATTTTCAGCCCCTGGTACTATTTAATAAGAGATTTTGCAATACGGTAAATCTATCAACTGACATTGTAATTACAGGGTTCACCTACAGCCAGACTCAGAGTATTACTAAGTTTGCTTCCAATTGATGAAAACCCACCATATGAGACTTCAATATCCCAGGGCCCATTTGGTATTGCTTTTGTTTTCTGTTTTTGTTTTCAAAAACCTAATAAGGAAAGTAAAATAGACTGCGGAACAATTATGGTAAAGCCTTTTTTGTTTTTCAAAATAGTTTGTAAAATTTTTAGAGCTTTTAGTGGCAAAGACTTGTTGCTTTCAGCAAAGAGTGCAAACTGTAGGAAATCTCGGATGAGCAATCTTAAAAGGATTTTTAGAAAAGTTTAGTGAAGAAAATCAGGATTAATAACCTGGAGAAAATCAGGGTCAATAATCTTTTCAAGTTTAGTGAAGAAAATCAGGATCAATAATCTTTCCAAGTTTAGTGGAGGAAATTAGGGTCAATAATCTAAAGGAAATCAAGGTCAATAATCTGTCCCTAAAATTAAGAAAATTAGTTGAAATTTTTTTTCTTATTTAGTCTAATAGAAAGTTGTATATATAGAGTAGAATGAATTGTAAATTTTTTCATATAGAAACAATAAAATTTTTGAGCATTTTTTTTTCATGATATCAAAGCCCTAGGGTTTCATACCTCTAGGATTTTTTTTTCAGCCTTCATTGCCAAGTTTCTTTCTGCTCTTTCTCGGCCTTCATTGCCGATTATTGGTGGCCTTCATCGCCGATTCAACCTTCCTCTATTCCAGCCTTAATCGCTGGTTTCTTCATCATTCTCTTCAACCTTCATCGCTAATTTTTTCATCTTTATTCTATCTTTATTCCCAACTATTGTTCGGTCCTTTTTTAAACCATGACGGATGCTACATCTTCAACACCATCACCTCAAGTATCTTCAACTGCGGAGGAAATTGAGAAGCTTAAAGGACTGTTGGGAACTATTGAAAAATCGGCAACAAATAGCAATCCTCAGCCGATGAATCAGGGTATGTGTTCATTAAAGCTTTTAGGTAATGCTCTAATCTCTCTTGGATTAAATGTTCTAGGTAATGAGTTTTGGAATGCCTGGATACTTGACTCCGTTGACCCATATTTCAAACAAATTTAAAACCTATAACCCTTGTCCTAGTAATAAAAAGATTGTCGTTGCTGATGGTTTTACAACCACAATAGCAGGAGTAGATGTCCAAATTACCCCAGAATTGGTTCTTAAAAATGTTCTTCATGTCCCTCAATTATCCACAAATTTGGTTTCCATACAAAAGCTTACCAAAGATCTAAATGACTCTGTTATATTCAATGTTCTTATTGTGAATTTCGGGACTAGATTTCGAGGAGGATTGGACTTGCTAAGGAACATAATGGACTCTATTACTTAGATACATAAAGTCAACCAGAATTGAACAAATCTGCTTTATCTAGCTCGTCTTTCTCTTCCAATAAAGACATTATTTGGTTACATCATAGGCATTTAGGTCATGTGTCTTTTCCAGTATTGAAACTAATGTTTTCCTTTTTTTTCAAAGGATTTGATATTCAATCTTTTCATTGTGATGTTTGTGAGTATGCAAAATACACTAGTGTACCATTTTCAATCAATAATAAAAGTTCTTCTTTTCCTTTCTTCTTAATCCAAAATGACATTTGGGGACCATCAACTATTCCAAACATCTCAGGATCTAAGTGGTTTATAACGTTTATTGATGATTGTACAAGAGTCTCTTGGATCTATTTACTCAAAAATAAATTTGATGTGAGCCATATTTTTTCTATCTTTCATGCAATGATTCAAAATCAGTTTGGTACCAAGAAAAGGAACTTTTGCTCGGATAATGCTCGTGATTACTTTAATCAGACCTTGACCCCTTGTTTTCAAAAAGCGGGAATCATACATGAATCATCCTGTATCACCACTCTACAATAAAATGGAGTGGTGGAAAGAAAAAACAGACATCTTCTTGTGTGCACTAGAGTCTTATTATTTCAACAAAATGTACCAAAATCATATTGGGAAGAAGTTGTACTCACATCAGCTTATGTCATAAAAAGAATTCCTTCCAAAGTCTCAGGGTTTCAAAGTCCATTAAAGGTCTTGTCTAAATTCTATCCTAACATACGATCCACCTTCAATCTTACTCCTCGGATTTTTGGATATATAACTTTTGTTCATGTTCATAATAATAACCGAGGAAAGTTAGATCCTTGAGCTCTTAAGTGTGTCTTTATGGGATACTCCTCCACTCATAAGGGTTACAAATGTTATCATCCACCTACTAGAAAACTCTCTGTCTAAACCGATATTACATTTGTTGAAAATAAGCCCTATTTTTTCACTTCTTATCTTCAGGAAAAGTTACCTATACTTGAAGATAAGGAATCAAATTTTTCGCCACTAGATACATCCCCCCCTGAGTCGTCCAAATATAAATATCAAGAGTCAATTTCACAATCTGAGGAATTGGGGAAAAAAAAGGAAAGAAGATGGTAAAATCTTTGATTCATTCCGGTTTGATCAACTGTATGCAAGAAAAAGAGATCCCATCATGACTACAAGGCAAGAACAACCTTTTGAACTAAACTCTGAAAATGATATAACAATAAGTGAAACAAACCTGAATTCTACACCAAAAATAGATTATTCTCTTTTCGATCCTAGACCACCTTATCCCGAGCCTCCTAACCTTAATTAGGATCCACCTATTGCTGATCCTGAACCACCGTGTCTCGAGCTTCCTAACCTTGATCAGGATCTACCTATTGCTGTGAGAAAAGGAACCCGAGAATGCACCAAAAGACCTCTATACCCATTATCTCACTTTGTATCTTTTGAGAAGTTTTTTCCAAACCATCGAAGTTTCCTTTCAACCTTAAACACGGTTTCTATTCTTAACTCATTGTCTGAAGCATTATCAAAGAAAGAATGGAGACTTGCTATGAAGGTAGAAATGAATGCATTATAGAAGAATGGAACTTGAAAATTGATTGATTTACCTAAAGATAAGAGAACAGTGGGTTGTAAGTGGATGTTTGCAGTAAAATTTAAGGTAGATGGGTCCCT
Source organism: Calamus simplicifolius (assembly GCA_900491605.1). Lineage (NCBI taxonomy): Eukaryota > Viridiplantae > Streptophyta > Magnoliopsida > Arecales > Arecaceae > Calamus > Calamus simplicifolius. The sequence goes on along the minus strand of UESW01001387.1, from coordinate 262,155 downwards.
AAAACGCTACAAGGTGAGGCTGGTTGCAAAAGGATATACTCAAACATATGGAGTAGACTATCAAAAAACGTTTACTCCAGTAGCAAAGATGAATACAGTGAGAATTTTGTTGTCCTTGACTGTTAACTTTGAATGGGAATTACAGTAGTATGATGTGAAGAATGCCTTTTTTAATGAAGAATTAGAAGAGGAGATTTATATGAATATTCCACTGGAATTTAGTTGGGTTGATGAAAACAAAGTTTATCGATTAAAAAATGCATTATATGGGTTGAAACAATCCCCGCGTGCTTGGTTTGGATAGTTTGCCAAGGTGATATTAGCCAGTGGTTACAAACAAGGTCAAGGAGATCATACGCTTTTCATCAAGCATTCAGTTTCAGGGGGGGTCACTATATGAATTGTGTACGTGGATGACATTATAGTGATAGAAAACGATGAAGTGGAGAAGGAAGCCTTAAAGCAGTATCTAGCCAAGGAGTTTGAGATAAAAGATTTGGGAAGATTGAAGTATTTTCTGGGAATTGAAGTGGCTCGATCAAGACAGGAAATAATAAAATTCTTAAACATTTTTTTTCATAAACAAAAACAAGGAATAGTAGAAATTTTTGTGCAAATGCTCTCTTTCCATGTGATATTTTATAATTTGTTAAGAAACAAAAACACAAAAACAAGAATGGGCCAAACAGGCCCTTCACAATCAAAAATATCTCAATTAGATTTCAGTACTTGGAGATTAAGACCAAACGAAGAACAAAGCCAAGATTTTGATAGCAAATAAAGATCCTAATGAAAGGACTTATTCAAAGTACTCCTTGAATAAAGAAAATTGTAATTTTATGCTATCAGATGTTGGGTATATTATTTACAGGTCGATGGCTATTCATTTTACATGTAATCATAAAGCACTAGTATTTAGCACATGTGATTCACATCCCCTATGAGTTGAATGTCAAAGAAAAGGGGGAAAAAAGCAGAAGTTTCATAAAAAGAGGGTGAAAATAAGAGAGAGCAGCTTTCAATAAAGAAATAAGAAAAAAATAATAATGGATTTGAGAAAGGAAAAAATATAAAGGGTGGCTACCGCCTAGAGTCTCAATCATAAGGGACATTCTCATACCTTAAAAGTGGAGACCCCCAAGGTTTTCCAGTCTAATAGTCAAAATAATGTTGTACTCTACGTTTCATCCTTAAATTTAAAAATCAAAAAAAAAACTAAATTGTTTATCATCTACTGACAAAATGAAAAAAAATTTCATGATTTTCTGGTGCTGCTTGAATCAACTTAGTTAACTCTTCACTTCCCAGAACTGGAATTACAAATAAATTTTATATGACTTTCCAGAACTGGAATTACAAATAAAATTTATATGTTGAAAAAGAGGTTCTTTTGACTACCTTGATAGGGCCTATAAAGGTCACAGTGTATCAGCCATTTGGATTTTCAAGAGAAGTTGGGAAGAAGATTGCCTCTCTTAAATGAGAAACATCCATCCATAGGGCAATCTTTGTTACCAGCCAGTCCTCTTTAGAAAAGAAATAAACAATTTTCCACTGAGTCACATATTGAAGTTGCATTGATGATCTTTTCACTAGAATGAGGCATCAGCAACCATGGTTGACCAGCTGAGTGCAATGGCAAAGACTAGCATATACATATGGCACCTTACAACATGTACATGAAAGACTTGTTCAAGAATATTAAAGAGGCACATTGATCAGAGAAAAGAACAGTCAAGCAAGGGATTTGTATGGTAGGAAAGGATTGCAGTGGAAAGACTAGTAACACTAATCAGATATAAATTAAATAAACAATCAACTAGCACTCAACTAGTGACAATAGCATAAAGTAAGCAATATCATTGGCATCATGTCAAATTGTCAATGTATTGGATATAAGACAGTATAAAGGAACCAATTGTCATGCAAACAGCATGCATAGATAATGGAAATGGGGAAAGGGCCATTAAGTCAATAAAGAAAAGTTGGACAAAATGAAACAAGAAATTCACTCATCCTTCCTCAAGTTTAGAGGAAAAAAAGAAGATCACAAGATAAGAAAACAAACAAGGTTCAAAATTTCAATTGAAAGATTAAGGCAAATCAAAGCTTACCTCCTAATTACAAGGGGAAGAGACTAGACAGAGAAAACATGAAAAGTAAAATTATTTTATAATGATACATTACCAGACAACAGCATTAAGAAAATCGATATTCCATTCAAGAATAACTACTTACCAAAAAGAATTTCTTAAGTAGAAACAGAAAGACATGCTTAATACTGAGGAAGTACCTTCAGGCCCAAGGAGAAGTGTGAACCATCATCACTGCTATTATTAACACATACTACTGGAAGAAGTGTGTATAAGATAACTTTGAGTTCCTGCCAAAAGAAAAAAGTAGCACAATTGACATCAGATCTCAAAAAACGTACTCAAATTTAACTGACAGCATGAAGGAAAATATTTTAATGAACAAATGATCAACAAATAACTTTTAATCGAGAGATTCAACTAAACAGCATGATAACAATTCTCTTTGCACCTTTTATAAATCTGAAAATGTCGATGTCATGGAAAGCGGCATGTGTTCACCATTAAGAGAAGCATACATTACAGAGTACACTGCAAGTCTTGGCCAAAACTAGGCTTCAATAAACGTACAACCAGGACTACCATCAGAGATGGTAGAAAGTAAGAATGGTGTTGGTTGACTAAACACAAACCTGTGACTTTCACAAGCTTCCTGTTTCCTAGGATGATGATCAAATTTTTTCCAGGAAATAAGGGATGGGACCAGGGATTAACCTTTGGGTGAGCTAAATTATTTTAAGAAATATCAAAATTCCATCAATTTCCATTTTTTTGACCTAAAAAGATATAATTCTTTTGAATAAAAATAGAGCTTTTCTAATATCTATGTTTTACATTATTTTCTTACAACATATTTCTATCAAGCTACAAGTTAAGGGATGATAATATACCAACATGTAGGTTCAGGCTAAAATACTGTAGTTTTTGTCTGTTATATTGAACAAGATCAATAAGGTCCACGATCTGCCATACCAGACCATATTTCCAGCCCTAGACATATTGTACTATACCAATAATGAACCATTACTTAGCAAAGAGGCCATACCAAGTGTCATGAACCTACCCAGCATGGTATGGTATGAGAATTGAAACCAGTACTGCAACCATGATAACTCTTGATAGAATGAAAAAAAAAAAAGAGCAAAACAAAAGAAAATTTTAATATAATATTAAAGAAATGAGGAACACCAAGTAGTTACTTATTATAACAACTAGCATCAATCTGGTGTCATTCTTTTTACAAATCTAAAGCCATATGATCAACCCATAATTAACTTATATTTTCATGAAAAAAAACAAAGATTTATATGATACAACAGAGGTTCCAGGGGAGGCACATTCTTCTCTTCAGTTGCTATGCAGCTGACTTGGTGAATAAGAAAGAGATTCTATGATTCAAACCTTGAACAAGGATTTGAAACTTGAGATTTTAGCATAAGTGCAAAGATCATCCACTGACAAGTGGAGTTCGATGAAAGAAAGATCACTAAAGTGAAATCAAAGAGGCTATTTGTTGTTGTTTTTGTCATTTTGTTGGACTTTAGATATTTAGATTTATTCACCCATTTATTTCCTAAGTTTGAATGAGTTTTATTACATACGTGCTTGGGAGCAAAAGATGAGGTGCAAAACAATGCAGGGATTCTTAACAGTTTAGCAGGGTTTTTGCCATTTCTTTGAACAACACAACTTCATTTACGCTAATTACTAGGATAGGGTGAAAATTAAAAATTCCTATACTACAAAATCCCAAAAGATTGTAATTTGGTAATTAATGGGTCATCTTATAGGAAAATAATTGTAGAAAAAAAGGTTTTAAGTGCTGATTTCACACCCAAACTAGTACCCAACAAGTAATCCTTCTACCTGAGTATCCCTTGGTAACAACAACAGATATGGGAAGTGTATTCTGTTTCAGTTCCCTATCAACAGAAGATGATAATGCCCAATGCAAAACACTACGATCAGGTACCTAAATCCTTCATGACCATCATAGTCATTAAGCCTTTTCCCAAGATTTTCATCCAATGCCAAAATCCTTAGTAGAAACAAAATTATGACTACCATGATTGGCTGCCCAATATTGGTGAGATTCAAGTCTACATGATGGAAGGGAGGAGCTAAAAAAGGATGGTGGGTTGGGTTGCCCAATTTCTATATACAAACGCTAACATGCCCTCAGATCCAGCTTATTCAAAATATCAAATAACACAATATGACCATAATAGTCATTAGAAATCAAATTAAAATTTAATTATCCTTAAAGAAAACATATGAACAAATAGAGTATGGCTAAACATTTATTATACCCATAAATCAAATGAAAATCGTTACACAAACTAAAACCATAGCCTTTTGTACACGATACCATACTTCAAAGATACAAGCATCTAAAGACAAACTAAGACATTGCTAACATCATTTCAATAATCACTAAATACAAAAGATGACTTCAAAATATCATCCATTTTTTTTCAAAGAGGTACACTAAAGCTCTCATTAATCACTCTAAGAAGTTATATAATAAATAAAGTGGGATACATATGTCAACAAATAAATTTTATAATGGCATAAGAGTTTAGGTTGTTGGTGAAAAACATAATCAAAGTTTCATTGGAAATTTCAAGTGAAGATTCAATGTCATTAAATAAGAAATAAGATACTATAAAACGTTCAGAATACAATTTTAGAAAAAAAGATTCAAATAAATCAAACAAAATCACAAATCGAACAATTGTTCAACATCAAAGACTAGGCATAATTGGCATTTCAAAAAGACTCTTGCACATCCTGTGGTTCCATATTTTCTCATAAAGGTTACCTTGTGCCCTCAAGTTCACATAAATCCTCCTTGATAATGCAAATAAGGATACATAGCATACTCACCAATGCACCAGATAAAGCCGCACAAAGCCAACCAGCAAACCTAATGAGGCCTCATATTGTTGAGAATATTGACGAAAGCTCCTTCTATATTTCTATTTGTAAGTTATTAATTAAGGTGGAAACAAGCCCACCATAATAGAACTGAACCAATATTTAAACCCAACTAGTTAGGGGCATTTTTGTCCACCTTTACTAATTAAGGGTCAGCCCTTTTTTATTAAGATATTTGGCATGTTTGCTATTGCTTAAAAAAAGTGCTTATCCAATTTTTAAAGCAAAATAGCAGTTATGAGGAAAATAACTGTTTCATAGCATTATATGAAAAGTGCTTCTACAAGAGCAGACTTCCAAAAAAGTGCTTCCAGAGAAAATAGAAAACCTAGCTTTTAACTTGTCTTTTTATAAAGTAAAAGCAATACTAAGCATGCACTTAAGGTCAACGAGGCCCAAAAACACAATCTGCCATCCCTTTCTCTCCAATCCACCATTTCGAACCCCCTACCAGTACCGCATCAATACAGCGCCAATATGCCTAGTATGGGAGTTGATTTGGCATACTGAGTCTCAATAAGCCCCATATACCAAGTCTCAATTCAATAATAGTATAGTATGGTGTGCTCAACATACCATGACTGCTATCTTTCCCTATTTTAAATTTTGCTTTTTTCGTTATTGCTATTATTCTCCAACTGAATCTCCTATACATGCATCTTCAAGGTACACATGCAAAACTTGGTCAAGGGTCCATAAAAATTCTCATACCTGATTTAAATAACATTACATATGTCAACTAGCCAAAAGTCCACAAAAATCATCATTGACAATTCAAATGAGACCAAACATACCACAAAGCTAGATGTCCCTATAAATCTTTCCAGTTTGATGTTATTTCCAGATTTAAAAAGAAAAGGAAATATCATAAATGCAAGGGCTTAAGAGGTTCCAATAAGATGAGAACAATAACCCATAAAGAACAGGTATGAGCTTGAAAATATTCACCCAAAATATCATATGCTTTCACAATTCCTTAGCAAAACCAAAATGTAAATTTAAACTAACATATTTTCAAGTTAGAATAATTTCAAAATCTTCACAATGAACCATTCATTTCAAATATAAAACAATTTTAAAACTTAAGCTGAGTTTACCAAAATTTCAGAAAACACATTTTGAAAATCACACACTTGCAATTGACCACAAGTTTGAAAGGACAGTAAGGGAACAGTCTTTCACCAATCAAATTTGTTGGTTTTGTTGTTTAAAACCATAAACAAGTTCCAAATGACTATTCAGGACAAGACATAGCCTTCAACAATCAGAAAAAAATAAATATATACAACTTAGATTCAAGAATATGGAAAGGTTATCTGGAAGGGAAATCATAAATTTTGTAAAAGATGGTGCCATTTAGAAATTAAGGTTACAAGACCTAAAAAATATTTAGCGGATCTTAAATTCAAAAGCATGGTGAAAGGTTAGCTTTCAAACCAGTCAACCCACAAGACTGCCTCCTATCTCAGTTCGCATCTCTGAGTCAATTCCCTCCGAGCTTGGTACTCGATATAGTTAGTTCAGTCCGCAAATAGGTTAGTTGAATGTGTGTCACAACATGTCCAATGTAAAAAAGGAAATACCGTGTCTTAAAGAGCGGCCACGATATTTAAGCAGTCAAGGGGCTGCATAACGCATATATGGTAATATAGGCACATATGCAGATTGTATTTTTAATTATATAAAAATAAATAATTATAATATAATAATAATAATATTTTTCTAGATAATTACTATCTATATTAATGCCAATAATAACTAACAGTTTGATACTAATAATGATGGTTATGACATAATTTAAATCCATTATTGACTTGACCATTAGTTTGGACATGTTTCATCCACACAGGCCCACAAAGAGTCCGGAACATATTCGGCTCCATAGTGCTAAGCTGGTCACCATACAGCCGCACAATGCTATGGAGCCACACACATGGCTCCATGGTGCTAAGTAAATTGACTTTTCAGCCTATATGCAAGATGGCCGCATATAATAATTGCAAATAAGCAAAGCAATGCAATGCAGCAAGGGGACCCATATACAAATATATGGCTGCATATGTGGCCTTGTGCATCTCCATTTGAATTCAACAAAAAGAACTGAAAAATTCAAATTCTTCAAGTATAAAATTTCTCCCATCTTTAGTACAAATTCTCAATTTTCAACATCAAGTCAAATTTTCAACTTTAAATGCTAAGGCATTTCACAAATATTTTTAAATCGCGAGTTTGATTGTGTCTAAACATTGTTAAAACCCAAAAGTTTGGTGAGAACATATATCTTGGTCTCCAAAGCATCTCATCGAACAGCACTTAGCACTTTAACATAACGAACCTTATTAGATTGCAAGACAAGCATACACATATCTACACATTATTCTTCATAGATTGAGCTATTACAGAAACATAAATTATTAGCAGCATCGAGGAAAAAACATAAACAGATTACCTCAAAATCAAGTAGAGGAGGGCCACTTTCTGATAGCAAGCAAGCAGTAAGAAGATTGTGTAGGCTACGTGAGGCTAGAAAGGCAGTCTCTAGATCTTTCTTATATCTAACAGACCAAAAACAACCAAAAATAAAATGGAGCTCATCACCATGGTCTATAACTATATTTGACAATGAGCAGGTATAGTGAAGCCTTATACTCACAGATCCAAAATTGTTGGGGTAAGCCTGGGCAATGCTGCTTTCAACTGTGGTCGGGTAACAAGACCCACCATTTGTCCTAATGCCTCCACAGATGAGAGCCGCACCTGTTTCAACATATATTAGAGCTATAACATTCCAATCACAACAATTTCAGATAACAGAAAACGTGCACTTTTATGAGCCTCACAATTATGTGTTACAACGGAATGGTAAAGTACCACGATTTTAAGAATTGACATCAAAAGTGCCACCAGCCAATTTTAAGAGCAGCACAATCATAAGATGATATCATAACATTCAAAAGTGCCACAATTTTAACTAACAGGTGGCATACACTTTCCCTCAATGATTAGAACCACAATAATCACATATGATTATTATAATATTGAAAGGCGCCTATATTAAACATTATCAGCATGTGTTAACCACTGATATGTTTGTTGCAAAGCAGCAGAACACAAAATGGTGCCGAAGTGTGTACTGACCAGTGATATGCCTTTTTGCAAGCAACAGTACACAAGGAAAAAAAGCAAAAACTTGATTTAAAAAGACATTTCCTTTGTCCAGTAATCATGGCAACAATAGGTAAATTTACTATCAACTAAATAGAATGAGCAAAAATTTTCCATTATTATTCAGAAAAGATATATGAAAACACATGCAAAATGAAAAAGAGAAAACACATGCAAAATGAAAAAGAGAAAACACATGCAAAATGAAAAAGAGCGACAACTGTCAAATGTGGGCTTAGATGAATAATTACTCCATAAGCATTTAGACGAAAGAAGAGAGAACTATGTTAAAAGTCACACCAGCACCATTTCATACCTTCAGATCACGCGAACTTGCCCAGACTCTCAGCAGAAGTTCAAAGACAGAATTCATGAATGACCTGAAGTAAATAAAAATGAAATTCTAAGAGAATGTTAACCAACAAATCCCCACAGTTTAAAAGATAAAACAATATAAATCACAAAACTTACATTACATCACTATCAAGAAGTGGATTAGAGGGGAAATCCCCAATATACTGCCAAGCAGCCTGACACCAGCACTTGAAAGCTGGAAGCAAATGACATTATTAAACAAGCACACATAAGACATGAAATAAGATGAAAGAAATAACTTGATAAGGCAAAAACTGCTACTGCAACAATTTTAGTTTTCACAATTGATAATTATGTCAAAAAGGCAATTTTCAGAACTTTTATGTTCATATTAAGCTCTAAGGGAAGATAACTACAGAAAAAGAAGTACCATTAGCAAAAACTGGCCTTTGGGCATCCCGTACATTTCCAAGAATTGGTAACACACGCAAAAGGACATCTTTCAATCGTGGAGTGAACTGCAAAGCTTCGAACAAACAAAAACATCCCATGGACAATTTAAACTCGAAAGTGTTTCCTCTATAACTGTGAGATAAATGTAAAGAAAGAAAAGGGATGCCTCACCTTCAGCAGAAGCAAAGTCCGCAAGTATCTGAACCATGGTTGGTAGAGCTGAATTAGTTCCAGACAAGTGAAGAAAAATTTCCTCCATCATCTAAGGCACCAAAAAAATATTACTAATAGACTCGCATTTGAGGACATATTTATCCATTAATTGCACCATCAATATATTGTACATTTATAAATTATAATAACAAGGAAATTAAAATCTTAAAGTTGTCCTGAATCTACTGAAAAACATGTGCTGCTAGTAGTTGATGAGAAATAAGAATTCAAGCAAGAGGCAATACAGCACATTATGCCCAGCTTGTGCTAGTTTGGGGCTGCAGAAGTGCAGCTGAAGGTCCCATATTATGCGAGCCCAAAGCTCAGAAGCAAAATGGAGGCTTTTTGATGGCAGGCCACATGGCAAACACAGCAAACTAATCTGCAAATTTGATCAGGCATACAAAAAGGGCAATCCAACAGTCATTAGGGACATGCAGGATCAGATCAGAATACAACTATGGTTCTAGTAACATTATAGCCTCAGTATGTTCAGAAATTCATATTTTAAATTATTTAAAATAAAAATGCTTCCCTAGGCCAGCAAACTAAATTATTTAACAATAATCAAATAACACAAGTGCGCTAAATCTAGAAACACTGGATGATAGATAATCATGCGGACATGCTTATGCACACATGCAAAGGTATACATGTATTCATTACATATATATAAACACAAATCCACATTCAATATACATACATATATGTTTATATTTATACACAGTATATGCAGAGAGATACATAAATATACATATACAAGCATACGCATATAAACATATGTACTTAAGGTAGGACGGTATGCTCTATGGTTCCTATTAGGCCACTAAAACTACTAAACCAGATAAAGAACAGAAAGAATTACAAATAACAAAATGATTGTATTAACGAAACCTTCAAAATGCAAGTTTATCATCTGTCAAAACAAACGTTATTTGGCAAAGCATAACCATCAATTGCAAAAAATGCCCCACTTGGCCTAACTTCAAACTGTCTTGGAAGGAAATTAGTCTACAATCCTCTCGAATGATGCTTAGTAATCCATGCTTAACAGATTTTAGAAAATCACAAAGAATACATTCACAACCTATGACAAAAGCACAAATATATTACTTCCACATATTCTTGTGCCCATCAGAAGAGCTTACCAGGTCAGGCACATGTGATCCTATTGAAACAAGTAGACCAGCTGCTGCCCTTTGCCAATCAGCATTAAGCTCCTAAACAGTAGAAAAGACAAACACTAAAACTGATGCATAATGTCCATTTTATACACAATGAAAAATAAGGGGAAAAAGTGAAAGGGAAAAATAGTCAAAACAAAAGGATGTGCAACTCTAAACAGTTTATTTGATTCTCCAAGTAATTATCGGCCAACAACCTTTTGGTAATCTAAGATGTTCCAATCCAAATGAACAAAATACATGGACTAACTTTACTATAACTTCGTCTAAAAAGTTTGATGCTTATATATTCAATTCAAGCCACCTAAAGTTTAACAATAACATTATTGTTTGCAATTTAAGGGATTTTACCATCAAAAGAATTAGTTATATTGTACTTTAAAGAATATTTAATCTTTTTAGCTCTTGTTTATAAGCACATGTGAAGAAGATGAAAAAACACTGAAATTCAAAGATAGTTTCAAAGAAGCCACAATTTCAGATGGTATAATACAAGTTTGCTCCAGGTGGTGAATGTTAAATTCATATGATAGCCTTTTAAGAAGGAATCAATAGTGTTGTCAAAGGCACGCGCAAGGCACAAGGTACAAGGCGTAAGTAAGGCAAGAAAGGTTAGGTGGTTCTTATATCTTAAGGCACAACGCGCATTTAATACAACTTAGGTGCTTCTTATACCTTAAGCAAGGTGCCTTTATCTTAGCACAAAAAATCTATTATATTTATTCAACTATATTGACTTTATGATATACTATCTCATATACAATTATTTTTTATCCTGTAACAAAGATAAAAATTGCAAGACAAAAAGATAGAACATTAAAAATTATGTTATCATCTGGGAAAGAATAGAAAAAACATTAAGGAACTACAAATTTTAACTAAAAAAAGAAAGATTTTCATTGAGCTAATAGGCTGAATATATTATTATGATGATGATTTTTTTAGCATTTTTCTATTATGTGTTATAAATCTTTCTTATATAAATCATTTTATTAATTTTAAAAATATGCACCTCATTTTGTTCAAGCACACATCTATGCTTTGCACCTTACACCTAAGATCCAAAAGCCTGTTGCTCTTAGGTGCACTAGCGCTTTTTAACAACACGAGAATCAATCAACTCATGGAGAAAAATGATGCATTGTATGGAAAGGGTTGCACAAGCAGAAGTGAATACCCTTAAAGACATACTTCATTTGTTCACTTTCGAATTTTTCAATCTATATCATACAGTACGCTTTGTGTCAACTATGTACAAGCATGGCACAGTGGTGTATGCTGATGCAAGATGCCTTTTGGTCCATGGCAGCCTGTAAAAGCCCTCTTTGTATTGCTCCACCACTTAAGCCTATTTTGGTCTTCCCCCCACAGATAAGATCTCTCTTTAAAGTTAATGGCTCAATCATTGGATCAGACACAATGATGATGTAAAATCATCATTTTATTTTAGATCAAATAGTAAGAATTGTCCTTGTTTCCACAAAGATGAAAAATCAAGCAATACTTAGTTCATTTATATCATAAGCAATACTTAGTTCATTTATATCATTACATAATGTATTCATATGAAGAAAACATCACTTGTCTTGTTAATGTATATGGCCAATCAATTTTTGACTTCTGAGTTGTATCTTCATCTCATCAGTTCATGCATCATTCAAAATTCAATTTTCCAACAATAAAGTGAAATTATGTGCCGTTGATGTGATGGCAGCAAATGTGTTTATAACAAATTAACAACGCTATACATCGATTTGCAAGGAGACTTTAAATGAATTAACACATCCACTTGTACCAGCAGATACAGTTTTCAATGCATTGTTATCAACACAGAACAGTCTGAAAATTGATTATGCACAGATCAACATCCAGTATTGATCTGATTTTTAGTGTTTCCTTTAAAAAAGGGTCAAGAAGAAGAATTATATTATAGAGTTTGGATGCATGGTATATTTGTTTGAACAGATTATTGTCTTACAATATTTTATCTATATACTTATTAAATGATCTATAGGTGTCCGCTATCCAACTGTAACTTCTTGTTAGTATTATTCATAATCTTATTTACATGCTCCCTTGTATATAGCAACATTTTAGTTAGTAATTTGTGCACCTATTTGCATTTAATACCTAAATAATGATCATTTAATGTTTATCAGTGCAGTATATGTTATATTATGCATATAAAGAAAGTCATGTTTGAGTTTTCACTGTTTTAGTTTATATTAGCATGAATTTCTGGTATCTTATCTATAATGCCTGAACATATTTCTTTTTAATTTTAATTTGCATTTGAGATTGCTTTCAATTATGCAATACATATGTTAAAAAGAAATCAAAGGCATGCATTTAATTATTAATAATGCTTTGGTCTTATAGATCATCTGATATTTAAACTATTAATGTTGAACTGCACTAAACAACTATCAACACACTAAGAAAAATAAGTTAAAACTAGTTGGAACCAAGGTTTGCAATATCGATACTAAATACCATACCAAAACATATAGGTACAGCAACAGTATGCATCGTATGAGAGTCCATTGGTATACCCTCCATGATGAGTATTGGTACAATACTAAATGATACACTTGATACGGAATAGCATGCACCAGTAAGCTGAACCTTAATTTGAACTAAAAATTTGTTATAAAAAGAGTCCCTAAGATCATAATTTCAAATTCCAATGAGACATCTGGTGAGATACTGGGATGGTTACTGTCCCAAATGTCAGGACGATATCATCCCGCTATCGTCCCAATGTGCCAAATGATGTGTCTTAATACATCACCCATCCCAACTATCAAGACAGGACAAGACAACAATGAATCCCGTTCCATATAAAAACCAACATGGCCCCATCCTATGAGATTTAGAACCTTGCCTAAGATATCAAAACCATATGTGCAAATTCATGCTCATCCATTAAATTGCATGGCCATGCTTGTAAATCCATGCCAATCCTTGATCAGATGGTACAGATCTGACACAATTGATTGGACGCACAATAATTAGGTATATTTTCAGATTTAAAAAACATATAAAATCTGAAATGTTGTCAGATTTCTGTGAAAATTCTGCAACATAAAAAATAGTGCTCCCAAAGGCAATCATTTTTACAATCTAGTCTTATAAAATGAGCTGTGAAGTTAATCATTTGCCACTGCAAATTATTCCACCTTTCTTATTTTGTGAAGCTTTTTGTATGCCTTGGGTTTTATCCTCCTCCTAATTCAGTTTCTCCCTTTTTCTGTTTGCCCTTCAAATAGTTCCACGATACCAAACAAAGAAATAAATATATTTGAATTGAACCATGATCCATCCTAGACCACAAGAAAAAAAAATGAAAGCTAGAAGGGGTAAAAACAGAGTTCCATGGTCAATCCCTCATAAAAGAAGAAACAGAGTCAATTCAATCAAATGGAAATAAAATCTTCCATCATGGTTGCCTCTACCACCATTCTAACTGTCGATGGAAACAACCATACCTTAGAGGTGATCATCTCTGCTGTCGCCATCTTTGCAAGCTTAGCCATGTATACTGGGTCCACATCTTTGCGGTCCATTGCTCGCACCGCACACGCCATAACAAGAAACACCGCCGCCATGTTACCGAAACGCTGAAACCAGTAAGCCCACCCAATTCAAGAACCATGACACATCTTGATAATTTAGAGGAAAGAAAACACTCTCTTTCAACACGAAAGAATGATATACCCGACGCCCCCTCGGGAGACAACAGAACAGCAATCAAGAACCAGAAGAGGGTTCCTACATCACGCCATCCACAAAATCTATTATAAAAAACAGAAACAAAATGAAAATAAGGGGAAAATAGGGAGAAGGGTGATCACAAAGGGGCAATCTCCTTGAGGGCGGCCAAGGAGGCCTCTCTGACGACGGGCGACTCATCCGCCAGCGACGCTACCAGCATCTGTACAGCCTCTAGAGTAAAAGAAAAGAGACAACAAGAACTAAGATTAGATGCGAGAGAAGAGAAAGGGAGGGGGGCAGTGGGAATTCGGCGACGGCGGAGCCCACCTGGGGCGGAGAGGGAGGCGGAGGAGGACGCCATGGGGGGAGAAAGAGAGAGGGGTGGCGAACAGAAAAAAGCGAAGGGAAAAAAAAATTAGAGAAAGGGGGGTGGCAGCACGAGTGCAGGTAAAAGAGAAGACGGCAGGCCCGCTCCGTCAAAGGTTACAGGCGTATAGCCTATAACGGGGGACGATAGACTGGCAGGTTGTTGCTTCGTCACATCGATCGAATATTTGTTGGGAGGGAGCGGGCGGCGAGCGCCGCGATGATATCAGCTTCGAGTTTACGTGGAGAATGGATAAATTTTGGAGTTGGACATAAATGATCGATATATGAATCAACTTTGTTTAAATTAAGTGGAACCACTATTAACTATTAAAAGCATATCGTGATTTGGACGTAAATGATCGATGATATGAACGAACTTTAAATTAAGCGGAACCACTATTAAAAAGCATAGCGGAATGGATTATCCAATGTGATGCAGCCTTTCAAATAAAAGCGGACGTAATACTTCGATAATCAATTGACGAGAGCGGCTAGGGGATTACAAGTGACGCGAGAGGGTTATTTCGTGCCATATTACCGTTGAGTTGCCCAAATTTTACAAGCTTCAATTATCACAACAAAAATCTTATAAAAATATCTATTTATTTTTATTTTTTGCATTTTCTTTATATATATATATATATATTAAAAAGAAAAATTAACACCTTATTGCCAATACCATTTCCCCATTAACGTAAGTACCACAATTACAAAATTCAAGCTAAAACAACTAGTTCAAACGATGAACTCAAATATAAATTGATCTAATTCTCTAATGAAATTAATTGTATGATTAACCCAATCAAAATCAGATGAAATGATTTTTTTGTTTTTTTTACTGATCATGACCCATCATGAACTAGTAAAATTAGGCTTCTTTTTGCCCTTTAAAATTCCCTTTTAACCTCATATAATTTAAATATTAGTACAAATTTTTAAATACTTTTAAAATCTTTTATTCCTAAATCCCCTATTTTTCCTTCTCTAACTAATCTCTCTCTCTCTCTCTCTTTTTAGTACTTTGAAACTAATTTCAAGTTTTAACATGCATATTATATTGTATTATAGATTAAATAAATTTAATTTTAAAGTTATTGAATTAATAAAATTTTGCTAGAAAATTATCTTTATTTATAATTATGCATCATATTTTTAATTTTTATTAATTTTTAATGAGCTACACATTTGATCCGGCTCTTCTCTGTTGCAGTGCTTTAAGATTTGTGTTCCAGTTTTCTCCTTCCCCGATCTTCGGCGATTTTCATCACCTTGCTGCGTGCTTCTCGTTCGTCCTTCGTCCCGCCTCCCCCTGTCTTCCTATGGCTTCTGATGGGAGTAAGGAGGATCGGACTTCCAGGAGTAGGGTATCGAAGAATGGGTTTTCTTGGGTTTCATCGTCCCCCTCTCCGGCGGAGGTGGCTAGGCTGGAGACCAGATTCCCGAAGGTTGTTTGGATTCCGGTGTAGGAGGTGGAAGAGGAGATGGCGGGGTGGCAGCACTGTGCTGTTCTGGCTCATTCATTCCTCAAGTGGGTACCGGTCGAAGCTTATATCCAAGAATTCAGACGCGCTGGAATTCCCGGAGCTATCGTCCCTGTTTCCTTGGCGTTCCGCTGCCACATCTTCCGCTTTGAAGATCCGCCGGCTTGCGAATTGGTCCTTAATCGGCCATGGGTGATCAACGGACAGATCATCGGGACTGAAGCTTGGCATCGGAATTCTCTCCGGCCAAGAATTACATCTCCTCTGCGCTGGTTTGGATGAGGTTGCCCAACCTTCCAATGGAGTTCTGGAAGGTGGACATCCTCAGAGTAATCTCGAAGCAAGCAGGGTCCTTCTGCTGTGCGGACGCTGCGACATTGTCTAAGAACAGGGAAGGCTTCGCTAGAGTGGCGGTCCGTGTCGATCTGCGCTGCCCTCTCCGACCTGGGACCAGGGTACATGGGCTTCGGGGACCATTTTGGCAGCAATTTGTCTTTGAGGCTTTGGAGGGTTTCTGTCCGAAATGCGGCTCTTTGCATTTGGACGGTCTCTGCTCGTCAATGGCCATGGCTGAGAAGGAGGATGCAGACGGTAGCTTCGTCTTTGGGCCATGGCTGGCAGTGGTTCGTCAACGGAGGTCTCCTGCTGCTCCACTGGGTAAGCCATCTTCCAATGCCTCTGCTCCCAGTTCTGTCCCTCGCTGGATTCAATGGACTTGAGCCAGAAGGAGGGTTGGAAGGCTCCGTCGAAGTTGGGTCGTCATCGTCCCCCTAGCTCTGTGAAGTTGTTTCAATCCAACAAGAGCTGGGAGGGGGGATGGTTGGAGCTGATTCTGTGGCCGAACCTGGCCACCAGGAGGGCATCGGTCTAAAGGGCCCAAATAAAGGGAAGAAGGCGGTGGTTTCAGAGGGAGGGGAGAAGGATTCATCCCCTCTGGTGGCCGTGCCGGTCTTTCAAGGGCGTGCCGGTTTTAAGAATTCTGAAAGGGGGAAACTTTAGGTTAACCAGATTGGCTCCTCTGAATCAGTTATGCCCCAATCATTGGTTACTGCTAATCCGTTTGCATCTCTGGCTTTTGTTTCCACTGATGGTGGCCAAGTGGAGAATAGGGTAATGGTCTCGGGCCCCCTAAAGCGGGCGAGACCAGCTGATTGCCTGCCTCCTAGGTCTATCCCAAATTGGATAAGCGAAAAGGGAAAGATAAGGGCAATATGGTCAATTGCAGAGTGAATTTCATTCCTTCTTTACACAGTTGCCTCAGCCCGCCTGTGGCCTGGTTATAGGTCGGGAGGAGGAGATGGTCAACTTAGATAGGCCTGTAGACCGGGTGTGTGAGCCACCTTCTGCAGAGCTTTTGGACCAGGGTCATCTAGCATTGTTGCTGACTCAGAGGTCTTGCAAGATTGCTCTATTCAGAATTCAGTGGATGGCTCGTGGTCCGCAGGGCACCATTCCGATAGTCTGATGATAGAGGACCAGGAGGGGGTCCCAGCTACCTCCAACTAATTTATGAAGATCCTAATTTGGAATGTTAGAGGTGCTAATAAGCCCTCATTCCGTTCCTCTTTTGGTAGATTGATACAGCTTCATAATTTTGATATATGTGTCCTTTTAGAAACCAGGTTGTCGGGAGACAGTTTGGTGCGGTTTCGGAGGCTGATTACCCATCCTAGTCTTCTTATGTGGTGGAGGCTGTGGGACTGTCTGAAGGCATCTTGGCTATTTGGCGCGACTCTGCTGTCACGATTGATGCTTTTCATCATTGTAATCAGCAGATTGGCCTTGTTGTTTCTGAAGGGACTTCTGACCTCTGGTTCCTATCGGCAGTCTATGCCAGTACGGATTACCGGGAGAGGCGGGCTCTTTGGGCTGAGTTGACTTCCCTCCTTGCTCAAGGGATTCCTTCCATCATTACTGGTGACTTCAATTGTATTACTGAGGCTAGTGAGAATAGAGGGGGCAAAAGAGTCACCAGTTCTGCTGATATTACTGAATTCAGGTCATTCATCGGGTCTACTGGGCTGATGGATCTGGGGTACTCGGGGCCCCAATTTACTTGGTGTAATAACCGATAGGGGACAGCACGGGTCTAGGAGAGAATTGATAGAGGTTTAGCCACAGCTCAATGGCTCCATAAGTACCCTACTGTCACCGTTACTTACCTCCGTAGGATCGCCTCGGATCATTGTCCTATTTTGATTTCCTTGGAGGCGGATTTACAGCAGAGGAAACCGTTCAAATTCGAACGATTCTGGATGGTCTACTCTGCTGCTCGGACCATCATCTCTCAGATTTGGCATCTTCCTATCAGGGGTCATGCTGCTTATCGGTTATCTTATCGTCTTATGCTGGCCAGACGTAGACTTTCCAGATGAAACAGACTGGAGGTCGGGGATCTGGTAAGGCAAGTTGAGCAGACTGAAGCTGTTATATGTGGCCTTCAGTTGAAGGAGGACCAGGATGGATTTCTGTTGGATTCTGATCTCTCCTTGTTGCAAGAGAACCTTGCTCGGCATCATTCCCTTCTTCGCCAGCAGGAGTTATATTGGAGGCAGAGATCCAGGGTTCAGTGGATCAAGGAAGGGGACCGCAATACCAGATTCTTCCATCAGGCTACTCTGAAGCGGCGAGCTGTTAATAGGATTCGGAGGTTAGCTGATGCTGAGGGAAATTATCAGAGGATATTCATTCTATCCGGTCTCAGCTTCTCCATTTCTTCCAGTCTAGATGGTCTGATCCTAGTGGTGATGGAGCTCCGGTTATTCCAGTATCGATTCCAGGAAGGTGTCCTCTTTGGATAATGTAGGCTTGTTAGGCCTATTGATGCGGAGGAGGTTCGTCGAGCTGTTTGGGAGCTTGGCCCAGATAAGGCCCCGGGGCCGGATGAATTTCGCCTTTCTTTTTCCGTCACTATTGGGATATTATCGGGCAGGAGGTGGTCCAGGCTATACAGTTTGATTGAAATCGGACTCTTATTACTCTTGTGCCCAAGCGTTCGGATGCTTCTCTTCCTCAGCATTTTAGGCCTATCAGTCTATGTACTACTTTGTACAAGGTCTGTGCCGCCTCTTAGCCAGTCGCCTATGGGCATGATTCCCCGTCTTATTTCTGAGGAACAAGGGGGGTTTATTAGAGGACGGTCTATCTCGAACAATGTCCTCATCACATAGGAGTTTATGCATGATTTCCATAGAGCCCCTGCTAGACGGTGCCTTATGGCTGTCAAGCTTGATATGGAGAGACATGATAGATTGAGCTGGGCCTTCCTGCATCGTTCCCTTCAGGAGTTTGGTTTTGACGAGACGTTTATTGAGTGGGTGATGGCTTGTATCCAGAGGCCTTCTTTTTCTCTAATCATCAATGGAAGCCTGACCGAGTTTTTTCATTCCTCTGTGGGATTACGTCAGGGGTGCCCTTTATCCCCCCTCTTGTTCATCTTAGCTGTAGATGATCTTTCTCGTGCTTTCCATCAGGCTCAGCAAAATCAGAGGATTGTCCAATTTAAGATAGGGGAAGAGGGCCCTTCCATCTCTCATCTTTTGTTTGCTGATGATTGTATCCTCCTGGGTCAGGCCTCTATTGATAATGCGGCATCCTTTGATTCCATTATTCAGTGTTATTGTCAGGTTTCGGGTCAGAAGGTCAACCTTCCGAAGTCCTCTATCTGCTTCAGCCCGAAGACTTCCAGATCCATCAGGGAAGCTATCATCAATCGGTTGGGAATCTCTACTCAGACTAATCGATTTATGTATTTGGGGATCCCCATGACTAGTAGACAACCTCGTTGTGCTGACTTTGCGGATCTTGAGAGGCGGGTCTGCCAGCGTATCGATGGTTAGCATGTCACAAGTTTATCTATGATGGCTTGGGTTACCATTGTCCGGTCGGTTCTTTCCTTCCTTCCGCTCTATATGCTGTCGAATGTGGCCATCCCGACTACTTGCCTAAGGAGGATTGAGAAATGCTTTAGAGATTTTCTATGGGCATCTATGCAAGACGGGCACGGTATTCATCTTTTATCTTGGGATATTATCTATATGCCAATTCAAGAAGGTGGTCTTGGGATCCAATCCTTGATGGTCAGGCGTCAAGCTTTACCGGCCAGACATGCTTCCCATTTCCTCCTGGAGCCACAATGTCTTTGGAGCTCCGTGATGCGGGCGAGATATGGTGATTGGAAGGCTGGGGAGTACATATTGCCGCCTCAGGGGTGCTCTTCCTTTTGAAAGGAGGTTTGTCAGTTTGGTGACTCCATCATGAAGAATATTTCTTGGATGATTGGTGATGGTCATTCTATAAACGCTATTCAGGATTCTTGGATTTCTGAGCTCTCTCTATTTCGGTAGCCCTCATTTTTTAGCACGGATATTCCCACCGATTTGAGGGTTAAGGATTTGATCTCATGTGATCCCCCCTCCTGGCATATCCGTTTGGTGACCAGTCTCTTTGGTGAGGAACTCTCTCTGCAGATTATATCGATTCCTCTTATCTCTGATCCCTCGGCTGATGTTAGGCTTTGGCAGCGATCCTCCCTCTCTAGGGCCCCTTTAAGGGACTTGATGAAGATCTTTAGGCCTCAGCCCCAGGTAACGAAGGATGCTGTATGGATATGGTCGCTCCCCACTCTTTCTAGGGTTCAGCTCTTTCTGTGGAAGCTTCTTTGGGACTGCCTCCCGACATATGCCCTGCTCTCTCGTAGGGGTGTGTCTATCCAGCCGACCTGCCCCCTCTGTGGTTTGGAGGATGAGTCTACAGACCATGTGATCTTCAAATGTCCTAGAGCTAGTCAGATTTAGCACCTGATGGGCTATGCTTATAGAGTGGATGCTTATGGTTCCCCACATCCTCTCTTTTTTCAGGATCTTTGGAAAGACTCTCAGCATACTCGTGGTCTCTGGGCGGCCACGGCCTACCAGATTTGGTTATCTAGGAACCAGATTATTTTCTCATAAGACTTTATTTCTTCACAGCGGCTTGTGAGGAAGATTAGATCCTTGTCCGCGGATTGTGCCCGTGCTACTTGTTGGGAGAGTTATTCCCCGAGGCATGCATATTTTTAAAATTTGATAACAATTATCAATGTGGAAATTTAAAGATTACATATTAATCTTTCTAACATGCATCAAGATCATATCTTTGCCTTATATTATAAGATCGTTTGATCTAAGTATTGCATATAAATTAAATAATTAAGATCATATCTTAATCTTCAAGATGAGAAGTCATACTACTCATCTTGAAGCCTGCCTTAAGATCTAAGGATCAAATCACTTACCTTAAGAACAGTAGGTAAATCCTTTGTGCTCTGCAGCCGTTCAATCGTCCGGCCTCTAGTATTGTCCACGCGAAGCCCCCGATTGATCGGATTCCCGGGAGTGATAGCTCACGGAAAAACAATTTTGCTGATCTTGAATTCTTCCACTTGAATTTTCCTCCAAGATCCACCAAGCTTTTGCTAATACTAAAATCACACCAGAATTTTCTGTTCTAACTCTTAGAACTATAACACTTGGTTCTAACTGTTTAGAATTTTTTTGATCTCTTTTGATCTTGTGTTGTGTTATCTGGTGAGGGATGTCCTCTATTTATAGTTTCATATTAGCCAGCCTATTGAATTCTAACATTTAGAATTCCACTGTTTTTGTGAAAACCAAAGAGACATATTAAATTCACACACTTATCAATGCATGAAGAGTTGTGTGGAGTGCTCTTCCAAAGATACACATTAATTCACACGCTTGTCAATGCACGAAGAGTTGTGTGGAGTGCTCTTCCAAAGAGGCATATTAATTCACACACTTGTCAATACACGGAGAGTTGTGTGGAGTGCTCTTCCAAAGAGGCACATTAATTCACACACTTATTAATGCACAGAGAGTTGTGTAGAGTGCTCTTCCAAAGAGGCACCTTTTAGCAAAATTTATTTTTCTTAAACTTAGGAATCATTTGAAGAAGACTAAAAGTTATAAATTAAACTCTACATGAGAATTTAATTTCTCATGAGATGAGATTTTAGTTATCGCGAGAAAACCTTTTTCACACATGGGGTTTGGATTTTTGGTTTTAAGCTAATTTGAATTTATTGGATTAAACCAATATAGATCATGGTCCTAGCCCAAATTAAATTTGGTTAATCCTGAATCTATTTAAATCCAAATCAAATCTAATTTCAAATCAATATTTGAAATTGATTAGTCCTTCTAATAGACTTAAACCAAATTAAATCTTATTCACTTGTACTTAATTCAATTGAGATAATTCAATCAATCAAATTGATTAATTAAATCATATACGATTCTCAATCGTTGATCAGCAAATAGATCATCCTAGGAAACTTCTATGCGTGTGACTCTCTAGGTTCGAACCTAAGCCGATAGCATAGAAACAATTTTCTATACTAATCGATGTGCCCATCTAGCAATGGAACCCGACGTCCGGATAGGTCAAAGAGTTGCCGAGCAAACTCCAAGAACCCTAAGTAATAGTTACCGTATAATTCATCCTCTTGACCACAAATGCTAAGGATGCTTAAGAGCCTGTCAACTCTAAACAGCAAATCCATAAAGTGATTTCAATTTTAGTGATCATGTGACTTTCACATGAAGTGCCTTGGCCAAGGTCTTGCTAAATTGAAACACAAGCATTTCTCCTTTCAACGGGATAGGTCAAATTCCATCTTGATCCACAACTGACTACCACAAGTACTTGACTGCACCCAATAACCTTTCGTAGCTGGATTAGAAATCCAGGTGGTCCAGCACCTAAGTACAATGAGTTTCTTGTAAGCCACTGGTTGTGATCTTTAGGTCTGAAGGATACTTATACCTATATCTTCTCGGATTAACTCTTGACAGTAGAGTATCCGGAAATGAGTCACGTTCGGTGAAATATACTCCTACACTTTCACCTGTATGTCATACCAGTGTCTCTACACTCCTTGGTTAAGAGGACAACCAACAAATATGATATACAACATCCTGTAATTGATAGTACTATGGCCCTGTCATAGTATATCATTTGGTCGCGAACTCTTTTAAGGACCTTCAAAGATAAATCCTCCTTTATCGTGAAGGAAGATCCTGAGGGCTTCATTACTATTAGGAGTTTTAAGAAGATGTTCTTGTAATGAATAAACTGCCAAATAACTTTTATTAATATATCAATTTATATACAATTTACATCAGCACAATCATCAAATGATTGGCTTTAGGATACAATTCCAACAAACTCCCACTTAGCCTAAAGCCACTCATTACAGTATCTAATACCCATCTTCAATTTATAGTCATCAAACTCCTTGATGCTGAGTGCTTTAGTAAATGGGTCACCTAGGTTTTCCTTTCCATCAATCTTCTGAAGATTTATGTCACCTCGGTCTACAATCTCTCGTATAAGATGAAACCGACGCAGTATGTGCTTGGTGCGCTGATGTGCTCGTGGTTCCTTTGCTTGAGCTATGGCACCAGTACTGTCACTGTACAACAGGACTGGTCCATCTATGGAAGGTGCCACTCCAAGCTCGAGATAAACTTTCGCAGCCACACAGCTTCTTTCGCAGCATCTGATGCAGCGATGTACTCTGCCTCGCACACCGAATCTGCCACTGTATGTTGCTTGGAACTTTTCCAGCAAACAGCTCCACCATTTAGGATAAACACGAAACCCGATACACTTTTGCTATCATCATGATCTGATTGGAAACTGGAATCAGTATATCCAACAAGTTTCAAATCAGACTCTCCATAGACTAACCACTGGTCCTTAGTATTTCTCAAATACTTAAGGATTGTCTTAACAACTTGCCAGTGTTTTTCTCCTGGATCAGATTGGTATCTACTCACTACTCCTAGTGAGTATGCCACATCTGGTCTTGTACATGTCATGGTGTACATAATCGATCCTACTGCCGAAGCATATGGAATTCGACTCATACGTTCTCTTTCATTAGGAGTTGTCGGACAATCCTTCTTAGAAAGATGAATTCCATGGCCTATCGGAAGATAGCCTTTCTTGGAATTCTCCATGCTAAACCTCTTTAGCACTGTGTCAATGTACGTAGATTGGGATAAACCAAGCATCCTCTTAGATCTATCTCTATAGATCTTCATCCCGAGGATGTATGATGCTTCTCCCAGATCTTTCATGGAGAATTGTGATGATAACCATGTCTTTATTCCTTGTAATGCAGGGACATCATTCCCGATTAAGAGAATGTCATCCACATATAATACAAGAAATACAATAACGGAACCGTTAGCCCATTTATAAATGCAAGGTTCTTCTTTATTCTTAATAAAGCCATAAGATTTGATCACTTTATCAAATCGTATGTTCCAACTCCTAGATGCTTGCTTAAGTCCATAAATAGACTTCTGTAGCCTGCACACTTTAGACTCGTCTTCAGATATAAAACCTTCAGGCTGTATCATATACACCTGTTCTTCTAAATCACCATTTAGAAAAGCGGTTTTAACATCCATTTGCCAAATCTCATAATCTAAGTGTGCTGCTATAGCTAGCATAATCCGAATGGATTTCAGCATTGCCACAGGAGAAAACGTTTCATCATAGTCAATACCATAACGTTGACGATACCCCTTGGCAACCAGACATGCTTTATAGGTCTCAACCTTTCCGTCTGCGCCTCTTTTCCTCTTGAAAACCCACTTACACCCTATGGGTTTTATCCCTTCGGTGGTCAACTAATGTCCATACATTATTGTCCTTCATGGAATCAAGTTCGGATTTCATGGCATCAAGCCATTTATTAGAGTCAGTCCTTTGCATAGCATCCATATAGGTGATCGGATCCTCGTTGTTCTCATCGAGTTCAACAGGATCATCGTTCTGGACCAAGAAACCTAAGTATCTGTCCGGTTGATGTGGTACTCTACCAGATCGCCTTAATGGTGCATCTAAAATGGGTTTTGAGTTTGATCTAATCAACTCAGATTCTAAGGGTTCACTGGTTTGTGTTGTTCCTTCTACTTGATGAACTTCCTCAAGTTCAACATTAGAGCTATTTGTTCCTTCACTAAGGAACTCCTTTTCAAGAAAAACTGCTCTATTACTAATGAACAACTTTTGTTCTTCAGTATTGTAGAAGTAATATCCTTTGGTTTCTTTCGGATAGCCGATGAAAAAATATTTGTCAGATTTGGGTTCAAGTTTGTCTGATTTTGCACGTTTCACATAAGCTGGACACCCCAGACTCTCAGATAGGTGATTACCGGTTTATGTCCATACCACATCTCATGTGGAGTTTTTGAAACAGACTTACTTGGAACCTTATTGAGAATATGACAAGCTGATTCTAATGCATATCCCCAAAAGGATATTGGCAAGCTTGCAAAACCCATCATGGACCGAACCATGTCTAACAGAGTTCGATTCCTCCTTTCCGACACACCGTTATGTTATGGTGTTCCTGGAGGAGTCCATTGGGAGAGAATCTCATTCTCCCTTAAATATGTCACAAAGTCATTGGAAAGGTATTCGCCTCCTCGATCTGATCGAAGGATCTTAATACATTTTCCTGTTTTTTTTCTACTTCTTTATGATATTGTTTGAACATTTCAAACGATTCAGATTTATGTCGCATAAGATAGACATAACCGAACCTAGAAAGGTCGTCTGTAAAAGTAATGAAATAGTAATATCCACCTTTGGCACAAGTGCTCATTGGTCCACATACATCAGTATGTACTAGACTTAATAGCTCTTTAGCTCTTTCACCTTTTCCAGTAAAAGATGACTTGGTCATTTTACCAAGAAGACAGGATTCACAAGTAGTTAATGATTCACAATCATCAACTCGAAGGATGCCCTCCTGAGTTAACCTGTTTAATCTGTTCTTATTGATATGACCCAGCCGATGGTGCCAAAGATAAATGTCTGTGACATCAGTTGTTCTAGGGCGTTTACTTGATTTGTACACTACATTCACAGGCTGTGATAATATATAAATGCCATTAGATAAATGCCCAGTCATTACAGTGACTCCATTCATAATGATATTCAAAGTAACATCCTTTATTGAAATTTCATAATGACTTTTGGCCAGAAGGCCTACAGAAATTACGTTCAACAAGAACGTTGGGCAAAAATGACAATCATTTAGTATAATGACATTTCTATTGAAAACTATTTCAAGAACTCCTAATGCCAGAACTGGAACTAATCTTCCATCGCCGACATTAAGGAATCTTTCATTGTCCTCAAATCTTTTAGTGACCTGTAGTCCCTGCAATGAATTGCAAATGTTAAAAGGACTCCCGGTATCCAATACCCAGGTCTGATTATCATATACAGAAAAATTACAAGGTGTTATCATAAATACCTTGTTGAGCAACATCTTGCCCCTTTTTCTTCTTTGGCCTGTTTGGATCAAGTGTGGCAATGTAAAGAGGACAGTTCCTCTTCCAGTGCCCTTGCATCTTGCAATGAAAGCATTCAGCTTGACTTTTATCAACTTTCTTCTTCTGCATCTGACCCCTTATAGATGTCCTAGCATGTTGCACCTTTTTCTTATTCTTTTTCTTCTTCCCTTTCCCAAAGGGTTGACGCCCTACCTTAGATCCTTCAACCACATTAACCAAACCCTTAGAGAGCTGGTTATCCTTCTCAAAGTTCTGTAACAACCCCAACAAACCATGGTAGTTGACTGCAGGCTTTGTCATTCGAAAATGAGTAAGGAAAGGTCGGAAGGATGGAGGCAAGGAATTCAGGATCGCATCTTTTCCCAACTGCTCATGTAGGGGAAAGCCGAGCTTGCTTAGCAGTTCTATCTTCTCGATCATGTACAATACATGATCAGTGACAGAGATCCATCCCTCATTCGAGCATTAAAAATAGCACAACTAGTCTTGTGCCTTTCAACGTCGTCAGGTGTGCCGAAAGATTCATTCAACGCTTGAATGATTTCTTCTGGCTGAGCATTCTCGAACCGGCGATGAATTCATCGTTCATTGCTGCTAGCATGATGCAACGTACGCTAGTTCTATCATTGAGCCACTTCTGATAAGTGTCTTTCTCAGAACTTTGTGTGTTTGCATCAGGTATCTTTGGTGCAGGATTATTAAGAATATATAGAATCCTCTCATGCTCAAGGACGATCTTAAGTTTTCTAAACCAGCTATTGAAATTTGAACCATTCAACTTGTCACTATCCAATAGGGACCTTAATGATAAATTAGTGGCCATTTTCTGCATAAGGAAAAACTAAAGTTTATTAGTATATAAATTGATTCAGTCTAAAGACTTGGACTTTAGTCTAAAGATTCTCCCACTATTTTGTTTAAATTGGCAGCCTCTACACCCCAATTCGAAGAATTATTCTTAATTCTTTAGCGGGCACTAAGATCTACATAGACTACATACAGGCCCAAGTGAAGCTTGGCCAACCCATATGCATCTAAGAGTAGGTTCAAAACCAATTGTTTCCCAAAACAATTCTTAGTGTTCAGTTTTGCCCATGTACCTCTTCAGCAGGCATGGAGTGCCTCCACTGAAAGTTCTGGTTAGGTCCAACCATTAAATGATATAATCAGTGTAACCTATCAATAGACAACAAGCCCGAGTGAAGCTCGGCTCACCTGACTGTCTATTTAATAGTTACGCTGACTTATCATATAATGAATGATAATTCTGATGGTTGACAAGCACCAGGCATGGAGTGCCTCCAATGATTATCAAGACATCGGACTCATTATCACCCACCTTAATGGGAGGCTATGATCTAGTTATCATATAACTATTTCATTTTAAGGACCTAATAATTTTAGAGGATTTAATAATTTGAAGACAAATTGACTAATCAAGTTCTCCCACTGAATGTATGAAATCGGTAGAATGAAACAAGATTAAGTCAGGTTAAGTGGCACCTAAATCAGTCAGACTGATTTCCTTACAGGCATGGGTCAACCCGAATCAGGTAAATGATCTGAATCATAAATGGTTCACCACATTGACCAGGTGAGTGAGATCGATGGAGGGATATGCCATTAACTCGTTAAAGATGCATCAATACGAGTAGCTCCCAATTAAAAACCATTCGATCATTGATCCTAGAGCAACTTGCCAACTCACCTTGACATCATATGGTTAACCAATTCTGATTTGACCATCTAAGAGATTCATGCTCAACCACGGAGCCTAATCTACTTCCATTTGGTTTAATCAAAGAGAAGGACATGATCAACTACAACTATTGTTTGATTTAGAGCATTCTTAACCTAATCTAATTAGATTTGTTTAAATACTCTTTTAGTCTAGTTGATTTAAACCTTAGGGTCTACCCTTTATGGACCCGATTTAGCTAACCCAAAAGATTAAATATATTTCATGTTTACATGTCATATATTTCATCAAGCATCACATGTATTATGTTACTACTCATAATTCCTATATTTAGATCATATCTAAAGAGAGTATGAATTAACATTTGACATTCAAATTAGACTCTCATAAATATTTGTATGTTTCATAACATAGACATCATGCCATCATATATCATATCTATGTTTTATACTAAACATGCAAATATCATGCTTTTATACAACATCAATATGTATAAAACATCTTTTGAGAGTGCGTGTAATCTATGTTTTGATGCTTAAGCTCAATTTAAATTATCTTTGGATTGAGCATCAATGATAAAACAATAGCACGGCAATATGTCACAGAATACCTCATTGAATGTGTAATTTGATTTTCAATCCATCTGTGACCATATAGCCTTGCGATTAGTTTTAGCCATAATTACACAATTAATAAGAACATTAATTTACATGCAATAAATTAGATCAATAAGAAACCATTGCTCTGATACCATTTGTTGGGAGAGTTATTCCCTGAGGCATGCATATTTTTAAAATTTGATAACAATTATCAATGTGAAATTTAAAGATTACATATTAATCTTTCTAACATGCATCAAGATCATATCTTTGCCTTATATTATAAGATCGTTTGATCTAAGTATTGCATATAAATTAAATAATTAAGATCATATCTTAATCTTCAAGATGAGAAGTCATACTACTCATCTTGAAGCCTGCCTTAAGATCTAAGGATCAAATCACTCACCTTCAGTAGGTAAATCCTTTGTGCTCTGCAGCCGTTCAATCGTCCGGCCTCTAGTATTGTCCACGCGAAGCCCCGAATGATCGGATTCCCGGGAGTGCTAGCTCGCGGAAAAATAATTTTGCTGATCTTGAATTCTTCCACTTGAATTTTCCTCCAAGATCCACCAAGCTTTTGCTAATACTAAAATCACACCAGAATTTTCTGTTCTAACTCTTAGAACTATAACACTTGGTTCTAACTGTTTAGAATTTTTTGATCTCTTTTGATCTTGTGTTGTGTTATCTGGTGAGGGATGTCCTCTATTTATAGTTTCATATTAGCCAGCCTATTGAATTCTAACATTTAGAATTCCGTTGTTTTTGTGAAAACCAAAGAGACATATTAAATTCACACACTTGTCAATACATGAAGAGTTGTGTGGAGTGCTCTTCCAAAGAGGCACATTAATTCACACGCTTGACAATGCACGGAGAGTTGTGTGGAGTGCTCTTCCAAAAAGGCATATTAATTCACACACTTGTCAATGCACGGAGAGTTGTGTGGAGTGCTCTTCTAAAGATGAACTTTTTAGCAAAATTTATTTTCTTGAACTTTGGAATCATTTGAAGAAGACTAAAAATTATAAATTAAATTCTGCATGAGAATTTAATTTCTCATGAGATGAGATTTTAGTTATCGCGAGAAAACCTTTTTCACACATGGGGTTTGGATTTTTGGTTTTAAGCTAATTTGAATTTATTGGATTAAACCAATATAGATCATGGTCCTAGCCCAAATCAAATTTGGCTAATCCTGAATCTATTTAAATCCAAATCAAATCTAATTTCAAATCAATATTTGAAATTGATTAGTCCTTCTAATAGACTTAAACCAAATTGAATCTTATTCACTTGTACTTAATCCAATTGAGATAATTCAATCAATCAAATTAATTAATTAAATCATATACGATTCTCAATCGTTGATCAGCAAATAGATCATCCTAGGAAACTTCTATACGTGTGACTCTATAGGTTCGAACCTAAGCCGGTAGCATAGAAATAATTTTCTATACTAATCGATGTGCCCATCTAGCAATGGAACCCGACATACGGATAGGTCGAAGAGTTGCCGAGCAAACTCCAAGAACCCTAAGAAACAGTTACCATATAATTCATCCTCTTGACCACAAATATTAAGGATGGCTTAAGAGCCTGTCAACTCTAAACAGCAAATCCATAAAGTGATTTCAATTTTAGTGATCATGTGACTTTCACATGAAGTGCCTTGGCCAAGGTCTTGCTAAATTGAAACACAAGCATTTCTCCTTTTAACGGGATAGGTCAAATTCCATCTTAATCCACAACTGACTACCACAAGTACTTGACTGCACCAGTAACCTTTCGTAGCTGGATTAGAAATCCAGGTGGTCCGGCACCTAAGTACAATGAGTTTCTTGTAAGCCACTGGTTGTGATCTTCAGGTCTGAAGGATATTTATACCTATATCTTCTCGGATTAACTCTTGACAGTAGAGTATCCGGAAATGAGTCACGTTCGGTGAAATGTACTCCTACACTTTCACCTGTATGTCATACCAGTGTCTCTACACTCCTTGGTTAAGAGGACAACCAACAAATATGATATACAACATCCTATAATTGATAGTACTATGGCCCTGTCATAGTATATCATTTGGTCGCGAACTCTTTTAAGGACCTTCAAAGATAAATCCTCCTTTATCGTGAAGGAAGATCCTGAGGGCTTCATTACTATTAGGAGTTTTAAGAAGATGTTCTTGTAATGAATAAACTGCCAAATAATTTTATTAATATATCAATTATATACAATTTACATCAGCACAATCATCAAATGATTGGCTTTAGGATACAATTCCCAACACTACTCTATCGGTTGGTTATGACATCTCTAGCCTCTGGGGTTCCCCTACTGTTTCGACAGCGAATCCGCATACGGTTTTCATTTCCTGGGAGCTTCCCCTCCAGGGTTTGTCAAAATCAACTTTGATGGGAGTGTCCGGGGTAGATTGTCTGGTTCGGCCTTCATCATCCGTGGGCCTCAGGGCAATATGCTGACGGTGGGGGAATTCTGTACCCTGGATTCTTCTGTCCCTATGTTCGAGCTTTATGCTGCTTGGGCAGGTATTTCTTATGCTTCTCAGACTCTTCGAGCACAGAGGCTAGTGATTGAGGGCGATTCCATGACAGTCATTCAGTGGTTGCGGAAGGAGAGTGTTCCCGAAGCTTCCACTAATCTGATTCTCAAGGATATATGGTCTATGCTTCAGGCATGTTTTTCGTGAAGCCAATTCGACGGCGGACTGGACGGCGGCTGTTGTGGCTCAGCATGTTGGTTATAGGATATGGAGAAGGGGTGACACCTGCCCTCCTATTTTGTTGAAAATTTTGTATTCCGATGTATCTGGGTTGACTCACACTGGACTAGTGTGACCGCCCGCTTATTTCAAAAAAAAAAAAAAAATCAACATCTAGTTTAATTATGATAACTATTGATATAATTAACATCACTTCTAACGCACCAATGCCAACGGTAATACACACTGATTATCATCCTTGGCTCCTTCATTAGACCACCACTATTATTATAATTGCCTCTATTATGCTATTGCGAGAAATGTACTCTTTTTTTCATCACATTACCTCAATCACTGCCACCTTGCCCCATAGCCACGCCTATTTACCCTACATCTATCATTGACATTGCATTATGTTTTTCAAAATTATTGGCTATAACAAATATACTTTATTTTTCTAAAATTAGTAGTATTTTAAAAATAATAATAATATAAACAGTGTTTTGAAAATCGAATCGAATTGATCGATCGAACCGGTTCAATCGAGAATTGACCATCAGTCCGATCCAATTTTATTATTAAAGTTAACTTTTGTATGATCCGATAAAAATAAAAAAAACTCATTGAATCGATCAGATTTTAATCGATCCAATCCGATTTCTAGATTTTTTAATTTTTTATTTAAATTGATATTTATATTTTATTATTTTTATATTATTAAAATAAAAATTAATTATAAATTTATAATATGATTCGGTCTGATCAAATCAGTTTATTCAATCGAACCAATTAATTTGTGATTCGAATGTTAAGCTGGTTCGTTGTTCGGTTTAATTTTCAAAACGTTGAATATAAACGAAAGTAAACGAAACGATACTTCAAAGAGCTATTATACCTACTGGTTCTTTGAGAAGATCCAGACTGCATACTTCAATTAGTTTCTTATCCAGACTCAATACGTTTGGATCGCTTTATTTTCAAGATATCTAAGCAATTTCTTATTCTTTCGTATGACCAATTAATTCGAACAAGAAGGCCATCTCGCCCAGTCACATATCGATTATTAGCACTTCATTGCCCCACACCGAAGAAATCCTATTGTCTCATTTCACAAACTTCTTGTTGCCCCACCCAGAAGAAATCTTCTTGTCTAATTTCGCAAACTTGTTTGGAAAACTCTCCAAATAAACAAATATTCAGGTAATCATGTGCCTCGTAGCAGAAGCTACACCATGCTCAACGATTGAGTGCAACGTATGCGCGCATATACCAAAAACAAAGAAGACATTTCAATCTTTGGTGCATGCACATGCATGCGAAATGCGCCAATCGTCGAACACAATATGAGTGACCTACATCGCATCCGATGAACAAAGACTTGTCTTTCTATCAAGTACAGCATCAAGTTTGAATATTTCCACCTAACCTTAGGCAAAACAGCTTCCAAACTTATTGGCACAAATGTAAACAAGGAAACATTTTTATTCACCACCTCCGATGCACGAAGACATGCATCGAGCGCGGCCATTTGCCATGCGCCCGTGCGAACGCGTGTGCCATAACTCATTGGGCTATGGCACGCCCCGCATGCGTGCCTGTTGAAAATCATGTATTTCAATATTCAAAAACCTTTTTGACTTGATAAGGCCGTTTATCTGATACGTCGTTATCAATCGGTAGGGATAAGTCTTTTTGATTTGTTGACTAGTCTTTTGACTTATACATCTCTACGTACATGATAAGTCTTTCGTTGACCGATCGTTGGACTAATTTAACCCGTTGGATTAGATTGATTTGTCGCTCTCAACCGATGCGTGCTTCTTTATAAATTCGAAGCAATGCCGGTATTTATTATTCAATTCATTTTGCTTCCATCTTTAGAGATCCATTCCTTCATCCTTATCCAGTCGAGAGATCCATTCATTTGCTTCCGTACCTATTCAAAGAGAAGGAACTCATTCGGTTGTTCATCCTCTTCTGACATTGGTGTGTGCACGCTTGTTAGAAGACTCTGCTGTTGTATCCTAGAGGGTAGTCGTGCTATGATCTTTTACACCGAGATATTATCTTTGAGAGACGCGAATCTACTCTTAAGGACAGTGTCATGCACGCCACAGCATCTTCTCAAATACATTCAAATAGATAATATCATCTCGGATACTATCTTTCCTCAAACTTATCCAACAATCTTAAGAGTAGATTATGGACTCTATTATGGTTGTGTTACTAAGTCCTTTCCCGATACATCCAAGATTGAGCAATTTACTGGTTCCCATTATAAACGTTGGCAAGAGAAATTATTTTTAATATTAGATGTTTATAATATAGCATATGTTTTGACTGATCCTAAACCTAAAAAGAGGATGACCTTCTAAATTGGGAAAAGACAACGTAAGTTTTTTATTGTATTTAATCCTGATGGATAAGGCATTATTACATTTAATCATGGTGGATAAGTCTCAGGTTTTAAACCTGAGGTCTTCGGTTTGAGGCTTTAAATAAAAAAAAAAATGTGCCGTGATTTTTTCTTTTAAAAATGTGCCATGATTTCGCATTTTTCTTTCCTTTCTCTCGTGCGATGAGGTTAGAGGGCGTGCATCTTTCTTTCCTGTTCTTCTTTCTTCTGTCTTTCTCTCTGAGAAGGGAGATTGGGGAGATGACGCGCGATGAGCGCGATGAAGATGGGGTTTTGGCTTATGGGATGAAGCACCAAAACCGAGCGGAAGACGCACTGGTGACTGTACAAGAAAAAAAAAGAAATTGATGATATATCTTTTTATTTGTATTAATTGATTATTGAATGTGCTCATGATTTATGTGAAAAAATAAATCATCATAATCCAAGGCACTAATATTATTAAATAATATTAATTAATGTTCACCAAAGTGACTTAATTAATTAAATTTTAATAATAATGAAGTTGGTGTTTAGAAAGAAAAACAATGATGTCTTACAATCCAAATATGCTCAAATTATTAGTAGTCTTATGTATTTGATGAACTACACTCGACCTGACATTGCTTATGATGTAGGAAGACTAAACAGATATACCCAATGTCCTAATAAGGATAATTGGATTGCATTACAAAAAATGCTTAGATATTTGAAAGGAACCATGAACTATGGTTTAATGTACTGTGGGACTCCTACAGTATTAGAAGGGTATTGTGATACTAACTGGATTTCAGACTCTGATGAGATGAAATTCACTAGCGGATATGTGTTTACCCTTGGAGGAGCAGTATCATGGAAATCATCTAAGCAAACATGTATAGCTCGGTCTACAATGGAATCCGAGTTTATTGCCTTGGAGAAGGCTGGTACTGAGGCCGAATGGCTCAGGAATCTTTTGATAGATCTTCTCATTTGGATGAGACCAGCTCCATCTGTGTCTATACATTGTGATAGTGAGGCTGTCATAGCTAAAGCTAAAAACAAAATTTATAATAGAAAGAGTAGACATATACGTCTAAGACGTAATATTGTGAGGTAGCTTATTAATGATGGAGTAATATCTTTGGATTATGTAAGGTCAGAGTTGAATTTGGCCGATCCTCTGACTAAGCCTCTAAGCAGAAAGCATGTGAGCAATACATCGAGGGAAATGGGATTATACCCATATCAAAAGTTGAAGTGATGGTGACCCAACCTTCATGAACGGAGATTCCGGGAAGAAGGTTCATATGGGAAAACAATTCATTGGACAACTTGGAGTATACTATCATAATTATTTATATTGTGAAATCCCTTTCTATGGTGTGAGATAGTATTCTGCAGTGTTTAGATTGAACTAATATGTAAAGTTCTTAATGGATGTCATAGCCTAATTTGGGTGGTATACAAAAATGCAGTGTATACTTGATGACAATCTACCTATATGAGTATGGAGGTGGTGGCCGCTTCCTATGAGACTTGGGTGAGATCTCTAGAGCACTCATGAATATCCAGGTAGATGCATTGCCGAAACGTGTCAACCCGCTTGAACAACTGAAATCTGAGAGAGGGAATGTGAGTTATAAGTCAATGATCCAATAAAAGAAAGATTGGTTCATAGAAACTTAGTTTCACCAACCTTTTATGGATTACACTTATTTTCTCTATGCCTGATTCCATAGCTTATGCATTATATTCTTAAAGTTCCTTCAAAGTCTGTCTTGTCTTCTTTTGTATATTGAAATAGTGGAGGATTATTGGAAATCTAGTGTATTTCAATATTCAAAAACCTTTTTGACTTGATAAGTCCATTTATCTAATACATCGTTATCAATCGGTATGGATAAATCTTTTTGATTTGTTGACTAGTCTTTTGACTTATACGTTTCTACGTATGTGATAAGTCTTTCATTGACCGACCGTTGGACTAATTCAACCCGTTGGATTAGACCGATTCGTCGCTCTCAACCGGTGCGTGCTTCTTTATAAATTCGAAGCAATGCCAATGTTTATTATTCAATTCATTTTGCTTCCATCCTTAGAGATCCATTCCTTCATCCTTATCCAGTCGAGAGATCCATTCCTTTGCTTCCGTACTTATCCAAAGAGAAGGAACTCATTCGGTTATTCATCTTCTTTTGACAGTGGTGTGTGCACGCCTGTTAGAAGACTCTGTTATTGTATCCTAGAGGGTAGTCGTGCTCTGATCTTCTGCACCTAGATATTATCTCCGAAAGATGCGAATCTACTCTTAAGGACAGTGCTGTGCATGCCACAGCATCTTCTCAAATATATTCAAATAGATAATATCATCCCGGATACTATCTTTCCTCAACTTATCCAATAGTGCCTAATGGGTACATGCAGGCACGCGGTCAATGGACGTGTTTGGTGCATGCTTTCGTGCACTAAAAGTGATGCAGAAAGACTTTTCATATAAACAAAAAGCCAGCGCTTAAAAGATACGGTTAATGTTGTTTTGCAGTGACCAGTAAAACAAAAATTGTGCACAAAAAAAAGTAAAAAAAAAATTACAGATAAATCTAATAAGAGGCAAATCTACGATAGTAGTTTTGCCTGCTTTGATTTGCAGACTTCAGGAAAGTAATTTTTCCCAAAAAATAATCTAGAAATTCTCATCACGATGACCAAGCCCGGGTAAGCAAGTACTTTCATTTGATCGAATGTGATGGGGCCAATTGGCTACAACAGAATGTAATCGGGGTAAATGTCGAATCGAGTTCATTCAAATGTTTTATTGGACTTGGTAATCTCAAACCTAGACAAAATTAGTTTGGGCCTACTTCAAGCTTTGAGTCGATTTGGTTCAAACTTGCGTTGGGGTTTAATTGGATTCCAACAACTCAGTGATCAATTAATCAAGCTAGATCAAGAATCACATATTTCAAACAATAATTGGAAAATGATGTTGTGAGGACATCCAAAACGTGATAATCTTATCAAAATGAGAGAGAGAGAGAGAGAGTACAGAATATTTGCTGGTTTGTTTCAAGCAAAGGTTAACAAGGTCTGGTCCACGAAGCACACGAGCAGGCCAGGTTCACACGTGGTTCGATATTGTTTTGACGCAAGTGGCACAAATTTTCTTACTGAAACGCAATACATTTTCTTTTCTTTTCTTTTTTTTTTTGTACAGATGGACGATCACACTATTTTAGGATGAATCAAGTTGATATATCAGAATATAAAATTTGAGTAAGAATCAGAGGACACGCATCACCCTGCTTCAAGCTCCAAGGTTCGGAGTGATGGACCACCTGGACAGCTACCCAATCAGCCGCTGAGTTCGTTTTCTGATAGATGTGCCGAATCTGGACATTGCAAGCATGATGAAGCATAGTCCGAATATCACGGATCAAGGGATTAGTAGGCAAATGGTCACCAGAGTCTTATCGGAGCCAGCGAATAACAATAATAGATTCCCCCTCAATAATAAGCCGACGGATGCCCAGACTGCGGATGACATAGGATATACCAGCCCATGCAACATACAGCTTAGCTAATGGTACAGAAAGGTCAAGAAGGCCGAATCCACCAACTGCCAATATCGATCTATCCGACTCTCGGATCACAAAAGCCAATCTAACAAGTCTGCCTCGAACACTCCCATCAAAATTGATTTTGACAAACCTAAAGGTGAGAGCTCTCAAAAGATAAAGACCATGTGCCGGTGCGCTGCCAAGGCAGCAGGGAAGCCCCAGATGCCAGGACTATCAGAATCAAGAGCTGCATGATGGAGAGTGTATTCGGTAGAAAGGGATAAAGCTATCTCGACAATCCTATGAGGGGAAGCAGTCTCATTAGCAAAAATAAGTCTGTTCCGAGATAACCAGACCTGATCAAAATGTAAGCAATTGTGGCATCCAACTACCGGATACCCCTCCGCATATCCC
Source organism: Calamus simplicifolius (assembly GCA_900491605.1). Lineage (NCBI taxonomy): Eukaryota > Viridiplantae > Streptophyta > Magnoliopsida > Arecales > Arecaceae > Calamus > Calamus simplicifolius. Next base: position 224,484 of record UESW01001387.1, on the reverse strand, counting down.
GTCGAATCAAACATAGAAAGGATGTACGATAAGGGTCATTACTATCACCCCAAGAGCGGTAACCCGAGATCCGCCATATATGTCTCGCTCTACCGCAAGTAAAGATAGCATGATCGGCAGTCTCCTCCTCTAAATCGCATAAAGGCACGTAGGCTGAATCGACATGCCCCTCCCAGAGAGTAGAGAGCATATAGAAAGACAGTCCCATGCCAGTTTCCAGATGAAGAGCCGAACTCTAGGGTGAATGAAAGTTTCCAGATCCATAACACATCCATCGTATGCTGAGGCTGTGGCCTGTAAACCTTCATTAGATCCCTGATAGGAGCACGAGACGTACAGAATCTCCTTCATAATATGATGTCAGAAGAATGACCTAAAAGAAGAGGAATAGAGAGTATGCGCCGGTGGAGCTCCTCACCAAAAAGATTGGACACCAAGGAGAATTGCCTGATCCTGAGCAATTAAATCAGTGACTCTCATTTGTTAGGGATATCAGAGCTAACAAAGGTAGGCCACCGGATCAGAGATAGATCTGCAATCCACGTATCCCGAACAATATCCACGGAGGCTCCGTCACCAATCATCCATGAGATGTTAGTCAGCATGACCGGAGCATGTCGGCAGACCGCTTTCCAAAAGGAGTACCACGAGTAGGTTGAAAAAATGTATAAGGGGTCCAGTCTCCGTATTTGGCATGCATAAATGAGCTCCACAAACAATGCGGATCAAGCAAGAATCGCGTAGCATGCCTAGCGGTCAAAGCCTCCTTCCTAACTGCAAGGGACTGGATCCCAAGCCCCCCTTCGTGATCGGCATACAGACAATGTCCCAAGCTAGAAGGTGGATACCATGATCGTCCTGCATGGAGCCCCAAAGAAAGTTTCGGAAGCATCTCTTCATCCTCCTTAGATAAGTCACCGGTATAGTTGCATTAGATAAGATATAGAGAGGAAGAGAGGTGAGCACTGAGTGTATAAGGGTAATCCTAGCCATCATAGATAACCCTATGACCTACAACCATCTAGATAATCTCAGACTCGATGCTCAAGATTACTGAAATCGGTACTCCGCGATCGTCTCCCCGTAATAGGTATCCCCAAATAGGATAGACGATCAGCCTGTACAGAGATACCCAAGATTTGCATGATAGTCCCCCTTATAGTAAAGTTTGTCCTCGGACTGAAGCAAATCATGAATTTACTTAGATTAACTTTTTGTCCAAAGGCCCGACAATAAGACTGAATTACTGTAGCAAAAGCATTAGCATTATAGATAGTGGCCCTACCTAATAGGATGCAATCATCAGCAAATAAGAGGTGAGAAAGCGAGGGCCCGTGGGGCCCGCGCTGTAAGGGACAAAAGAGGAATCCTGCTGAGCCTGAGATAGAGCCCGAGATAAAGCATCAGCAGAGAGAATGAACATGAAGGGAAAAAAAAGACATCTCTGCCTCAGTCCAACATCTGAATGAAAGTAGTCCGTCTGGCCACCATTAATAATGATAGAGAGGAATGGCCGATGAACACAAGCCCTAATCCAGTCAACAAAGAGGTCATCAAACCAAACTCCTAAAGAGTTCGTTAGAAAAAATCTCAGCTCAATCTGTTATAAGCTCTCTCCATGTCCAGCTTAACAACCATAAGACACTGACGAATAAAGGCTCAATGAAGATCATGCATGAACTCTTGAGCTAATAGGACATTATAAGAGATACAACATCCTCTGAGGAAAGTCCTCTGCACAGAAGAAATAAGGCGAGAAACCACCAGTCTTAGGCAAGAGACCAGGAGATGCGCGTAGACCTTATATAAGGTAGTGCAGAGACTGATCGACCGGTAGTGTTGTGGAATGGAAGCATCAGGTCGTTTAGGCACCAGGGTAACAAGAGTTCGGTTTCAGTCAGAGGAAATAGTTTTGGATAGAAAGACAAGCTGGATGGCCTACACAACATCCTGTCCAACAATATCCCAATAATGACGGAAAGAAAAAGGATGAAAACTCATCAGGCCCAGGGGCCTTATCAGATCCAAGGTTTCATAATGCCATTCGAATCTCCTCCGAAGTAATCGGTCTGGTAAGGTCGTTCTTCACTTCAGAGACCTTATAGGGTGACGCCATAGAAAAGATAGAGAACTCATCCCCCGTTTGCTCAATCTATCTAGACCAGAAAAAGTGAAGAAGCTGATCCCTAATAACCTGGATATCCTCCTGAAAGTTTCCCTCATCATTAGCTAACCGTCGGATTCGGCTCGCCGCACAACATTTTAAAATGGCCTGATAAAAAAATATAGTATTCTGATCACCTTTCTTGATCCACTGAATCTGAGACCTTTGCTTCCAAAAAATCTCCTGCTGCCAAAGAAGGGAGTGGTGGAGAGCCAGACTGGAATGGAGTGAAGTAAGATCAAAATCATGAAGACAGCCATACTGATCTTCCTTAGCCTGGAGTGTAGCTATAATAATCTCAACCTGCTCTACTTGCCTAACAATGTCACTAACCTCTACCTTGTTCCATCTAGATAGTCTATGTCTCGTAAGCTCCAAGCGCCTGGATAATCTATAGGTAGTACTTCCTCTGACAGAAACACGCCACACCTGAGTTAAGGTCCTGGCAACCGAGTAAAATGTCCAAATTTTCTTAAATTTAAATTGCCTCCTCTGTTGAGCAGCCACATCAGTGGATATTAGAATGGGACAGTGATTAGAGGCAATCTTGGACAAATAAGTAATAATGGTAGAAGGGTAACACTAAAGCCAGTTAAACTGCCTCCTCTGTTGAGCAGCCACATCAGTGGATATTAGAATGGGACAGTGATTAGAGGCAATCTTGGACAAATACGTAACAGTGGTAGAAGGGTAACACTGAAGCCTGTTAGCAGTGGCCATAGCCCTATTCAGTCTTTCCCAAACTCTAGCACATCCCTGACAGTTATTGCACCATGTGAATTGGGATCCCTGAAACCCCAAGTCCAGAAGGTTAGCAGAGGCAATGAAGGTCCTGAACTCAGATATGCCCGTGGACTCAACAAACTACTTACCTCCTTTCTTCTCATTGGTACCCATAATATAGTTGAAGTCACCAACAATCAGGGAGGGAACACCCTAGGCAAGCAAGGACAGAATCTCATCTCAAAGCACTCGGCGCTCCCGAAAGTCTGTACTGGCATAAACACCCGAAAGAAGCTAAGGGACCGATATCCCCTCAGAAATAACAAGAGCAACCTACTGACTGCAGCAGTGAAAAGCATCCACTCTAATATCGGCGTTCCTCCATAAAGCCAAGATACCATCAGATAAGCCTACAAACTCAATTGCGTAAGAAAATCAAGATCTAGAGATCTGCCTCCTCAAACAAGCCATACTAGTCCCAGACAATCGAGTTTCTAACAAAACACAGATGTCAAAACTATGAAGCTGCATAAGCCTCCCAAAAGATGAGCAAAATGATGATTTCTGGGCTCCTCTCACATTCCAAATAAGAATATTCATCTAGTGGGGGGGGGCAACCGGTCCCCTGACATCTCAACATCAGAAGAACAGCTGGTTGGAAGTATGCCCTCTGCGGGCCCCTGATCAGAACTGTCCATAAGCTCAATAGCCACATCCAATTGAACGGCCTTCTTAAGTAGAGTGACAGCAGAATCATGGTTACGCCTCTCCTTAATAACCAGCTGGGTGACCTCAGTGTTATCTCCGAGGGCATATACTTCCTTGTCTCAGGTCTGCTTGGACCCCTTTCGTGAGTATCATGCCCCTTAGAAGCATCCATGGTGTTGAAAAAGCAAAAGTGGCTTGCTCTCCACCTCTACCGAAAACAAGGTTTTTCCCCTTCCCTAGTGGTCTTCGAGGCCACCCTCTGGGCTGAAGTCTTCACAGGCCAAGCCCTCTTAAGTGAGCTTGGAGTGGCATCCTTGCGGACCTTCGGCCGGCCAGCCCATTTGTCATAGCCCAAGAGGGCAAATGGGTTTGTGGCAATGTTCAAAGAGAACTGAGGCAGTGAGGTCTCAGCCTGGTCAATTCCCTCAAACTCCATCGGCATAGCACTTTTGGACCAGCACGCTGCCCTCTCATGCCTTTGGTCCAGCTCCACTGCAGAAGTCACTAGGGCATGACATGAATTCTCAATATGGGCAATCCCCACAGCCACCACCAGCATGGCACATTCAGCCCGACACTTGACCTCCTTCAGCTTAGGACTTTGATCAAGCTTCGCTGCAGCAAATGGTTTCCTCCTTGACTTTCGACGAGCGACCTTTCTTGGTAATTGCCACCCATCAGGCGAGAAAGGAGAGGCCTTGGTTCCATCCTGAACCAGCTTACCAAGAACCACATCCTGAGCTTGGGGGGCCTCCGTTGCCGGAGAGCAGCCATCCAAGGTCTGAACGTGGGGCTGGCCGAAGCAGTTTCAGCAACCGACACCGAGTCACAGTTCCGGCAGGATGCAGGGAACCACAGGTACCACGTATACCCTCAAGGTGTTCATAGGAGAACTGTTATCAGAAGGGTGCACCACCCCCTCGCACCCTCGCCCTCGGTCGGAGGGGTTTGCTCAGGTCAACACGGACGCAGGCATGAGCAAACCCCCCCCCCCCCTCTTTTCCTCTCCTTGGTTGAAGAATCCAGGAACAAGAAGTCACCTGCCACTGATAAAATGGTGCTCAAAATCTCCTCTGTCCATAATTCGATCGGGAGCAACGACAATTGAATCCAAAGCATGGCAATGAACAAAGATCCTTCCGATAGCACAAACTTCGATCGCCGATCCATAATGGCAATCAGCTAACCATTAGCCACCCAGGGCCTTCCCAAAATCAGATCCTTAGCTTGGGGATCAAAAAATCGGAACATATAATGCCGATGAGCCAAGCTAACGGATTCAACCTTACCGAAAATTCCTGCTCGACGAAACTCCAGAAAGATGACCTCTGGCGGTACCCATCGGAAGAGACTCCGAGCTATAACCGCCATCTTCCCCAGCCACACGCTTCCTCCACCAAGGCCTAAACAGGGACCTAAATGATTTTAGAAAATCGGCGTTCAAGCTTAGTGATTTCTACCGAAGAGGGTAACGGATCCACCCAGACAAAGCAATTGTCCAAGGCTTGATGCCATGCCATTCCGACGTTCTTCACACCATCCGAGGCTACTGTAGTAGCTGTCAAAGAGTTCACCATCGTCCAAAGACAAGCAAACAAAGCCAGCGACGATTATCACCTAAGATTAAAGAGCGAAGCCGAACACATAAATCTTAAAGCAAGAACCAGAATGTTCTCACACTTCGTTAGCCCTGTTGAAAGTGAACAATGACGAGCTGTTTGAACAGTGAACAATGACGAGATCGACTTATGCATAATAATGTTTGATTTTTCAAGGACACTACGGACTTTTTTATTTTATTTCAAAAATAAAAACTTATATTATATAAAGAACAAATAAATAAAAATAATTTTTAAAAAACACAGCTCTAAAGTGGTAGTAAAAAAAAATTAAGTTTAAACGAGTTTATCCAATGAATTACATATTTATCAAAATAAATATTATGAATAATGAATAAATGAATATATATATATATATATATATATATATGAAATATAAATATTTCATTTATTTTCATTTTTCCAATGAATTTTGAAAGATAATTTTTATTTTTCACATATCCGTTAACACATATTTTATTCAAAGAAAAATTAATTCGTAGAACTAAAAATAAAAATAGAAACATTTAAAACGTTTCGACTAAAAACTCGAAGAAAAAAACTCGAGAAACGCTCAAAAAAAAAACTCACACAGTCCAGCACAGAGTCAACTCTTGAAATCCAAGGGTCGACTCAAGAAAATCAGAAATCTCTGTTAACTGGTCGACTCTCTCTAGAAACGTCAGAAATTTTCACAAATTCGTCCCTTTGACCTCCATGAATTTGTTTCTCCCATCGTCCCTCAGTGTTGAGAGTCCATTGCTTTCTTCAAGGTTTTTGTCCAATACTCAGTCAAAATCAATAAATGGGGAACATAATGGAACCCCGATTCCAAACTTTGAATAGGATGCCGAAGGCTAATGTCTTTCAAACGGCTGTTTGCAGGCCATCTCACATGAGTGTGGAATCCCACTGCAAGTCAAGGAAATGTAGCCTGAATCTTTGCAATAAAAGTTAAACAGACGAGGTGAAAAGGAGGCAGGAGGAATCTAGAGACCACTGCTCGGGCACTGCTAAAAGCTATAAATTACTGCTAAAAGTTACAAATTACTGCAAGCAACGTTCTATGTGAACTGTAGCCTCACATTCGGAATTCCAACTCCAGCGCATATACGATGCACCAGTGAAGACATCGTCAATCGCTCAAGAATGACATGTAAACATGTGCATGTACTTGAATGCCTATTTGATTTATTCTATCTTAAAAAGCGGCTCCTCAAGAATTTACCAACAGCACTAATCACTCGTTCAAAAAGAAAAGAAAAAAAAATTAAAATTTTTAAATGACAAAGAAGATGAAAATATAAAAAAAAATGCAAGAACAAAAATAGCGAGACAAAGATGAAGTAGTTGTTAGCAATAATTTTTTTTAAAAAAAAATGCAAACAACCAAAAAAAGATCTTTCAAAAATATTAAAAAAAAACAAAAAGTAATCAATACCACCAACAATAACAACAGGAACGTACGGCGTCCTCCACCGCACCTTGTCAGTGAGACATTTCATGCTGAAGACTTAATATGTTCAGTTTCATTAATTCCTACTTTATTCCCGATTCTTTCCATGAAGCGTTACAACAATGAGTCAATTATTGCAATAAATGTTCTTCTGGTCCATGATGAAAGTCATATATGAGGCTAATGATTCTGTTTGAATCTGTTAGATAAAGCACTCCCTAGAACTAATTTATCCAAGTCACCAGCTATTGGATTGTCAGATCACTTGGATTTTGATATTTAAATTTTGATGGAGGCATATAGGAAGATGATTCCAATTCAATATTAGAAGCACCATCAAAAAGACATGTTCAACGAGATGTTAGAACCTGCACCCAAATTTTAATTGAAAAACCATTTGATGATGTCGCTGAAATCTGAGTGGTAAGTAAATTTGCCTTGGAAATCTGATTGAACAAATTTTACCATGCCATTACCAAAAATTTGTTCATGATATTTGCAAATCATCATGTCCACATTCAAAAGACAAATCTAAGAGCATATATTATGGAATTAAGATAATACATTATTATCCGTTAAATCAAACATTCACAATGTAATTATGTTGATTATGAAGGCTACAATGACCATCAGAATAGCATGGTGTTAAACACTATTTTGTTATTTTGGTATTCCATGTCCAGTAAATGATGTGTGCAATAACTTGCAATTAAATGAAATTGTCTACCTCCAATTTACATTTATTGCCTAGCATGCAGGGAGGAGTTAAATTACTGGTAGAGATAAAAGGCCAATCCAGAGAAGCAAAATAAGTGACAACAGATTTGAGCATATGGACAATGCTAAAATGTCAGATAGAAAAGAAGCTTTTTCCGCCTATACATCAATGCCACAGAAAAAAAAATTCCAGTGAAGAGGATTTTCCCTGAATCCATTATTAATTAACCCCTCCCATTCCCATATTAATGCATATGAAAAACAATCAAATAGAAGACAAGAAGAAAAACATTGATGACAATAATAATAAGAGGCAATAAAAACATTCAAGCATAACAAGATATATTTTCTCAACTTAGTAATACAGAAATACACATATTGTCTTTCACATAAGATGGTTTCTCTATAAGTGAAAGAGACTGTTATCTGACCATCAATTTACATTTTGGGATACGTGGAATTGTCTGGCCCAATATCACGAGATCCAGTGTTCACATATGGCCCTCGAAAGGTAGCCTGTGGTGGCAGAGGCTTTGATGGATCAATTATAGGTTTATTTCTCGATGTCCTTCAAAAAAGGTAACAGAAAAGAGAAAAATTTATCTCAGTTAAACACAATCACACATGCATACATGCATGCACACTATGCACTGAGAATTTATCAGAAACAATAAGATCATACTTACGCCAAGAAGAAGGGAAATGACAAGCCAGCTGCTGCAAAGGCTAATAAGCCTGTAGCCAGTACTACATTTCGTAACCGGGACATGAAATAATCAAAACTGGATAACATGACAGAAACCGATATTCAGAAAAGCGCCACTAGCAAAACATTGACCAATACATACTAAGGAACTATCTGGAAAGTTTTTATAGTTTTGACAAGATGTTAGCAGGAATGTATGAAATAAAATTTACATTGTCACTATAAAGAATGTCCAGGTCATTTGATGATTTTACACACGCATGCACAGGCACACAAACATGAAAAGAAAAAACAGAGCATTTCCTTTGCAATCAAAATCTAGTAGTCACAGTTAAATGAAAGAGCATATAAGATACCGCTGGTCTGCTGATTTTGTATTAGAAGAAATCTAGATGTCCAGTTCAGTTACAATGGAACACAAAAAAGAGAGATTTCATCATTCAGTATGTAATTAAACATGTATTTATGCAAATTATTCTCCATATGGTATAGGAAAAAAGAACTCTAAAATGGAGAAGAAACAGGAGAAAAATATCTGGAATGGATTTAACCCTTCAATTAAAATGCAGTTCTTTAAAATATGGCTTGCACCAAGATATTGGCTTGCACCAAGATCATTAATTAATAGCCCAGAAGATATATTTTCCAAGAATAGTATATTAACATTAATTTTTACCTTAGAAGGTTTGATAACTTAGGTCTTGCTTTAATAACTTAACATCAATAGTGAATTGGGGCTTCCCCCATTGGTCACACCCCTCTGCTTAGTAACCAGAGGTTCTAGATTTGATTCTTGGGGGCTGGATCCCAAAAATCTAAACTTGGGTAACCATAGAGCAGGTGTATCTCCCTCCATTTCTCTCAAAAAAAAGGACAGCAACAAATAACAACTCACACTGCCATCTTAGTAAAATATTTCTGCTCTTTTTTTAATGATTAAGTTTAGATTATCAGATAGTAGCCTGGTCACCAGATACTAGCAAGCCATAATGATTCGTGTACACTATATATGCATGCATGGACTAGGTCGTCACATGCAAGCAGCAGCGACAACCTAAGTCAGCACCCAAATATAAAGTTCTCCTTCCTATCAAAAATCCATACTCTCTTCTCAAAAAGAAAAATGAACAAGTATGTTTCAATGCTTATTAACAATACCATGGATACTATAAGTTCCATTAGCAAGAAATTATATAGACTACATCAAATCAAATCCTACATCATTTCAGATTGCCAGAGTCTATATAGAATCAGATCATGGAACATGTTAGATTGGATAATATGGCTGTGTATTGGATCAGATTAGCCAGCAGTTATTTAACACCACCATGCACCCGTAGAGTGTTGGAGATTTATATAATTTCCTTATCGAGCACAAGTGACATGAAGGGTACATTTCTTTTGCTTCTTCCAGTCACTGGATCATCATACTCAGTAGAGTAATTCCATATAGCTCTCTTCATGCTTGCTTCGCCCTTTTGTCTTTATTGACTTTCCTTACGGCATCTTTCACATAGCATCCAAGTGTGCCAATCATATCCATTCATCATTTTTAAGTTTCGACTAAACAGATCAAAATTCTGGTTGCAATTTAACATTTAAATAAAGAATCAGGTATGTAGCTATGTAAGGCAGGTAAAATCCTAAGTCTGCCAGGATAAAATAACTTCAGGTCAAGCTGGGCTAGAAGTTAAGGCCTGAATAGATCTCAGGCCAGGGTCAGGCAAATCTTTAGCCAAACCTGATGGTTAACCAAGACCAATTCATAATTTTCTTAAACCTAAACTCAGGACCCTCTGCCTATTTACTTCCCTCATTATTGGTGGCCTCTTAGCCTCTTCAGCAGCCTCCTGTTCTCCATACCTCCCCCTGAGGTGGCATCCTCCTTGCCACTACCCTCCCTCAGTAGAAGGTTGGCCCCCATGACTCCACTAATCCCATACTGTTCCTCCAGCCCTACCATAGAGCACTAACCAATCTTGGCATCATACTCTTCCTCCAGCCCTACCACAAAGCACTAACCGATCTTGGCATTCTAACCACATCACTGATGCACAACCACATCCAAAGTTGAGCTTCCATTGCCTTCATCCAGGGCTAGAAAAACTCAAGTTGCTTTATTTTAACAAAACAAATTGCGTAACAAACTATTATTTAGTATATATTACTTGAGTCATTTTAATTGAAAAAAAAATGTTGCTCTTAATAAAAAAATATTTTACAAGACTTTCACATTTACTTTTTGTTTATTGCAAAGAATGGCTTTCTGTGTTTTTTTTTTTTTTTTCCTCAATCCTTAACATTTAAATCTTAACTTTCTTTTAAATCTGTCTTGATGATGTTGTGCACATGTCATACATCGTGTCATGCAACATATATGGTTTTATGAGCACATGTCAGAGACAATATGTGTTGATTGGAAGCATTACATAAGAGAGAAAGAAGGATAAGAAAAGAATTATAAAAGCTCCATCCTGATGACTTGCACCAAATGTATCTACCATTGTTACATTGTAAACATACAGGTACAGAATGCTTGAAACTCTCGTCTGCTTTGCATTGGGTATAAATATATACCAAAAGTTGAAAACCAATCATATCCTCATGTAATTCAAAGCTACAATCCCTTTATGCACCTCATATGTGAAGCTTGTGACATCCTTTGACCACTTTATGTGTCTCAGTTTCCTAAAGAAAAGCGAAGTATGAGGTTTGGCACAACAGTATCATGACCTGGAGGTCATGGGTTCAAAATCAGGAAACAGCCTCTCGACATGCACGGTAAGGCTCCATTCACCTAAGCCTTCCTAAATCTTGCAATAATGAGAGTCTCATGCTCTATGTTGTCCCTTTTAGTTTCCTGAAAAAAGCCATATATTTTATCAAAGTGATGATCTTCATAGGTATGGATACATAGATTCTTATGCAACCTTTCCACTCCAAGTTTTCTAGCAAAAAGGTGTATCCAATCCTATGTAGTTATGGTTTAACAAGATTCAGATCCTTGCAGTCATTTTCAACATTTCCACATTTCCCTACTTAATCAAATAAACAATTGGAATATATGAGCCAAAGCTCTATGTCTGCTTTGGAAGAAAACCAATTCCCCAACTTTATTTTCCTTTAACTCCCCTATTTGACCAAATTGCAACATCTTCATCCAGTCAACCGCACTCCACACTTTAAGATATAGAGTTCTTGCATACTTAACAAGTTCTGTGATGCCTTGGATGCTAATCAACATTAAACAATGGTTCTAAGAGTTAAATGTTAGACCAAGTGTATCAAAAATACAAATGGAAATTGATGAGTTTTCCTTTTACATATCACAAAACTTTTATGCATAGCTTCAGAAGAAACTACTGCATCAACATGTTCAATTGGCATCTGCAGTCTACTCATTCTGCTCCCAAACATGCATTCCCCTTGCTAAAAACGAAGTTTGATAATTTTTTTTTTTTAAAAGGTCGAATCATCTAAAAGAGTGTTACTGTTATTGCAAAACTTCCAAGGGAATGAAATGCACAAGTTAATCATAATTTTCTCACAACAGAAGTGAGCTGCAACAACATGTAGATGATGGTGAGCACTGAAAGAGGAAAGGAAATCTTTAAAGGATCCGTTTAAATACAATCATTCTAAAGCAGCATATAGGAAATGCATCTCACAAAGAATACAAACTAAAAGAAGGTTCTATTGAAATCAACGACAAAGAGAGAGCTTATATGAATTCCGTTAATGTCTCCGCTGGTTCAATCTACTGATCATCATCGTGATCACCATAAATTTCCCATCTTATGTGCCATCCAGTATGACAAATGACAAAATTATATTTATCAATAAAATCAATGCTAAAATGGTGAAATGGAGATGTGATTCCAGAGAAAAGTTGGATGCACGTTTGACACGATCAAAGTCAGGAAAGGGCAGACAGAGAATATGCAAGAGCTCCAAGCAATTATAATTAAACACTAAACAACATTCACACGACATGAAGAGAGTAACAACAGAAATAAAACAAGAATAAACTTTAAAAAATACAAGGAGAAAGAGACGCATCCTCAGCCAGTCAGCCCCCAGAACAGAAAAGGAAACGTTGGACTTTATTGTCAATAATTCTGAGCCTTTTATCTGCCAAAAACCTACTCTACCTACAAATTTCGCTCGACAGAGCCATAGAACCCAACATTCCACAGGGCTCAAACAAATTCGTGATTTAGTGCAAAATAGCTCAAGAGAGATGTAAATTGAGAGAATTCTTGAATACAAATTCAATACTATCACATGAAACAAAGGCTCATGGAGTTCACGACCAGAAATCGGGGTAGAAATCGAGCATTTCCAGGTACGAAAAAAAAAAATATAAATTGAAGACACAAAGAACAAGTGGCTGTATGCGAGTTCAAAATTCGTCCTTCTGATTTTCAAATTATATTCAGGGTGATTCTTTTCATCGGATCGATGCATACCTCTAAGACAAAGTAATCGTCATTAAATTAGCACACCAAAACTTCAACAAAACAAAACGACAGCGCTCAGTTCGCGTGATTAACAAAAGATTAAAAAAAGAAAAAACAAGTGCTAGAAGGGATTCGAGTTGGTACCTGAGGATCCGGGTGCCGAAACCCTAGTGAAAACAGGTGAAATGAGAAAAGATCCACGCGAGAACCGACAAAGGTGGAGGGGTTCACCGGGAGGGTCAATGACGCCGATATCCCCACGCGACGGCTTCCTCCGAAATTGTTGTTTTTTTTTCTCTCTTCGTATCGTGGCACGGAAATGTCGCCCGTTGCTTGCCTTCTGAGTGGGGGTTTGGGTGTGGCCGGGCCGGAAATAACAAAGGAAAAGTCTTTGTTTATTGTCCAAGTCGTATATGAGCTGAATCGTTTCTTTTTATTAGTTCATATAAATTTTATATAACTTTAATATAATAAGAGATAATATTATTTTTTAATTATAACATTTATTAAAAATCAGTTTAGCCTTTCACTATTAGTGTGCAGATAAAAATATCCTTTTCCTCCAGCCTACTTCAATCCGCCATCTTATTTAAATTTTACTGATAAAAAACTCTTTCTGATTATAAAAAATTCTTCATGTGGATGATGGTGCCGTAGAGCGGGAGTCTAGGGTTGAGGTTGTAGTTTATGAGCTTAACGATGGCTTTCAGGATCTCCTACAAGATAACATGGCGGGTAGAAGTAGGCCTACATGAAAGTGTTAGTTTGGACCAGCATCACCGCCTTGGCATACCTTGATGGAAGGGGCTCAGTACCGATGACATCGGCATTCAGGAACTGGATGGTTTCGTCTGGAGATCAATGGTCTTTTAGTGCAGCGATAGCTTTGGAGGATTCATCAGCTTTGGTTCATCTGTGTTCCTTAAACTCTAACTTCTTAACAGCTTTGCTGCTCAAAAAGCACTAGTTCAACTAGGGTGTCGTAGGTTTTGAACTAATGTTTTGTCTTAACGTTTTCTGAATGGGTGTCGTAGGTTTTGAACTAGGGTGTCATGGGTTTTCAACTAGGGTGTCGTGGGTTTTGAACTAATGCTTTGTCTCAATATTTTCTGAATAGGCGTCGTAGGTTTTGAACTAGGGTGTCGTAGGTTTTGAAATAGGGTGTCATGGGTTTTCAACTAGGGTGTCGTAGGTTTTGAACTAATGCTTTGTCTTAATGTTTTCTGAATGGGTGTCGTAGGTTTTGAACTAGGGTGTCGTGGGTTTTCAACTAGGATGTCGTGGGTTTTGAACTAATGCTTTGTCTTAACGTTTTCTGAATGGGTGTCGTGGGTTTTGAACTAGGGTGTTGTAGGTTTTGAACTAATGCTTTGTCTTAACGTTTTCTGAATAGGTGTCGTAGGTTTTGAACTAGGGTGTCGTAGGTTTTGAACTAGGGTGTCGTAGGTTTTCAACTAGGTTGTCATAGGTTTTGAACTAATGCTTTGTCTTAACGTTTTTTGAATGGGTATCGTAGGTTTTGAATTAGGGTGTCGTAGGTTTTGAACTAGGGTGTCGTGGGTTTTGAACTAGGGTGTCGTAGGTTTTGAACTAATGCTTTGTCTTAACGTTTTCTGAATGGGTGTCGTAGGTTTTGAACTAGGGTGTCGTGGGTTTTGAACTAAGGTGTCGTAGGTTTTCAACTAGGGTGTCATAGGTTTTGAACTAATGCTTTGCCTTAACGTTTTCTGAATGGGTGTCATAGGTTTTGAACTAGGGTGTCATGGGTTTTTCAACTAGGGTGTCGTGAGTTTTGAACTAATGCTTTGTCTTAACATTTTCTGAATGGGTATCGTAGGTTTTAAACTATGTTGTCGTGGGTTTTCAACTAGGGTGTCGTGGGTTTTCAACTAGGGTGTCGTAGGTTTTGAACTAGGGTGTCTTAACGTATTCTGAATGGGTGTCGTAGGTTTTGAACTAGGGTGTCGTGGGTTTTGAACTAGGATGTCGTGGGTTTTCAACTAGTTGAAAACCCATGAGACCCTAGTTCAAAACCCATGACACCCTAGTTGAAAACCCACGACACCCTAGTTCAAAACCTACGACACCCATTTAGAAAATGTTAAGATATCCTAGTTCAAAACCTATGACACCCTAGTTCAAAACCCACGACACCCTAGTTCAAAACCTACGACACTCATTCAGAAAACGTTAAGACAAAGCATTAGTTCAAAACCCACGACACCCTAGTTCAAAACCTATGACACCCATTCAGAAAACGTTAAGATAAAGCATTAGTTCAAAACCTACGACACCCTAGTTCAAAACCCATGACACCTTAGTTCAAAACCCACGACACCCTAGTTCAAAACCTACGACACCCATTCAGAAAATGTTAAGACAAAGCATTAGTTCAAAACCT